>JANVCJ010089062.1:0-18635 GCA_026413505.1 Epizoanthus ramosus
CCCCCCAAAAAATAACCTCCTCCATAAATACGCCAAAGAAAAAGCTGTTTGATTTTCAGGGGCAGATCCAGAGATTTTGGAAAGGGGGGGGGGCAGTACCCCAGATTCTGGAAAGGGGGGCCCAAAAAGGGTATCTGTGCTCCAAAAGAATTTTTTCAGTGTTTTTCTTAATATACAATGTTTGCAAAATTGCCAACAAAAGGGGGGGCCTGGGCCCCGCCCCTAAACTTACCCCCAATTTTACTTTGAATATTAATATCAGAAGTTTACAGTGTACAGCAAAACCACCATCATGGTCCATAAGATGGTGAAAATACAGAACCTCACTCCTCACTCCCAACAGGAGGGAAGATGGAAGGCCCTGGGAATTATGAGACCTGTTGGACAATGCACAGCTCCCAATTAGTGGGTGATCTATCCCACATTTGTTCTTCCATTAACCTGCTGACCTGCTGAAATTCAGGATTTAAATGTCAAAACTGTTCAGAGGAAACATGCTCCTGGACCTCATTTGATCAAAGTATCCACCCTTAGCTTGGTGCTCAGTGAGTGCACAGGCTGACCAACATTTGTATATATACATACATACGTTCTAACATCAACATATTACAGTACTCAAATAATTTTAAAATTGTAATGAAACAATTGAACTTACTTTACTAACTGGTCAATTACTCCATTAGCTATCGAACTGTATGCATCATTGATTCTGGCTGTCCGTATTCCTGACAGAGTTGCAATTATGTACTCCACAAGTATGGCACCAAAGAAAAATGGAACAGCCTGTAAAATAAAGCGCATGCGAGTCCCACATTATTATTTTATGTTTTAATTTAATAAATAAATGTATATTTAGGATATGTTTTATTAGGCCACATTTCTTTAATTATTAGGTTTACAAAATATTTTGAGAACATGTTAGGAGCAGAGGAGGGAATAATGAAAAAACAAAAATCAGATGAGAAATTTTCAGAAAGAGAAGGGACAGAATGGGGAGGCTAGCGCTATAGCCATCCAATCTTTTGTGCACAAAATAATAAGCGAATAATACAAAAGGCTGCTTTCTGTAAAATGAAATATGTACTTCGAGTTATAAGAGGCAGGAAGCAGGAGAATTGACAGGTATGAGAGATGGGGGGGGGGCAGAGGGGGAGATAGTGGGTTCGAAGTAATGCCCTGACCGAATGCCCTGACCGCTCCCCCATAACTCAAAACATAATCTACTACATATCAGTAAATGAATGAACAAACAACAATACAAAAAAGAAGTGGATAAAATGTCAATCAGTTGAAATAAAATTAAAATAGTTATATTATTTTCACCAAACACAATTGGATATTTTCAGAGCACTGTCCATTAGCCTGCGTGGCAAGCGTAAAGGGGAGGGGAGGGGGGAGAAAAAATAATCGTGATCCATCTTGATCTCGTGATGGCCTTGATTATGTAACTTTCGCATTCAGTTACATTTATTAACTTATTCACACTATTGTTTTTAAATTGTTTGTTTTTAAAAACGTGTCGTATCGCGCGCATATTTTCGGTGTAGCATTCGCGTTTCACAATTTTAAGATTATTGAACGTGGATTGTACAGCATTATATTCCCCTCACCTCGTTCACTATCTTCGGAGTTTCCTGCACGTCTGCGAATGATGTTTCTGCAGGAGTGACCAAGTAGAAGAGCCGGCGACAACCTTGAAGGAACGTCACGTTTCCTACTGGGATCTAACAGTAAAATTCGTGTACTGATTTAGTATTTACCGCATCAGATCATTGCCACTGATCAGTTGTACAACGAGAACAACGTAATTACTAAATTAGCTATAAAGCTTCGCCTCTACCTCTGGTCATTCAACTGCGTTATATAAAAAGGGAAGTGACACCAACACTCATGTCTCATAACAATCAAGAAAGCAAAGCAACATCACAGTATTACAAGGTTATACTCTTACTCTTACTTCTTAGCTTACCTTTGGTATCGTAAAATTGAGTGCCATTTTAGTTCCACAAAACTATGATTTGTGTGCTTTTACCTTGTTTCTACAAGAACATATAATCCACTTGCATGAACTGATGAAGACTATTACAAAAACTCGACACCACACTAGCTATTATAGCAAGCAGAATACACGCGAACGTAAACATTGGATGGAGAAGACCGCTGAAATTCGAGAGGCTGTTTTTCCTATTCCACAGGGGAAGACACAGGTTCAGGTTGTATAATAAAGCTAAGAAGCACTGTTTTAATCCCATCACAACCGAAGGTTTGACCTATTACTCCATCAAAAATGTGCCGTAAATAACTGTTTAGTTTGTACTTCTGCTATTAATAGAGGGTTCGGTTTTATTTGGCAGTGCGAAACACTTGATCCTCACCCCACCCCTCCACTTAACTGTAGTTTGCTCTCCCTAATGTATCGGTCATTCAAGGGTGCCGAGAGACCTTGAACGAACTTAATTTTAGAAAAAAAAAATATTATAATTGACCAGGGATTGGATTTTAATAGTGCGTGCTTCAACTTCTCGTGCTTAGATTTCGCTGTTTTATTTGAGGGTAAATTAAGGTACATGTAAATTCTTATTTATTAAACTTATTAAGAAAAGTGAAATATGAAGATGATTTGATTAGATACTATTTGAGAAGCTAAATTTCTACCTTCATTGTGACCAGTCATTATGTATGGAGGGGGGGGGAGTGAAAAATATACTCCAAAAAAATAATTTGTGTGCCCCCCTCCAAAGATCACTTTGGTTTGTGACCTTTGCAAACACACACACAGAATAAAACAGGTATCCATATTTTATACATGTAGATGTTTTTCTGGAGCTGATTTAAGTTTAAAGTCTTGGACTTAATTTTTAGGCTTTAAGAATAGAATATATTGGGAAATACTTGTGACCCCTTTTTACCGTCCCTTCTCCAAACATAATGACTGGTCCCTTAACTTATTTTTTATTCTCCTGTTTTGAAAATAGTAGTTAATTTTATTTGGCAGATTGGCTGATTTTGACACAAAATCTCATAGGACCAATAACATATTTGCTCTGCTATCATTTATACTGTGATTTTAATTACATGTATTCAGTCACAACCCCCATACGGCTGTCACTTCCTTTCTACTATTGAACAATGAAGTAACCTATAAAATGCTGCAAATCATTTTACAAATGTATATTTTCACTTTTATATCTACTATCAACATAGCTGTTAATCCCGAAAATGTTGTCCAAATAGAAAATTATAACTATAAAAATATCTCACACATGACCACATGATTATTTATATCACTACAATACAAAAAGTGCTTACAAATAGTGACAATTTCCAATGAAACGACTAATATGGAATTGGCAGTGAATAGTATCAGTAACCTTGGGAAAATTGTTGTATGATGTAATTTTTGTTTTAAAACACTCAATCTTTGTGTAACTAATGGCATTCATCCAAGCTATTTACAAATATTTAAAAATCTCCACTTTTAGTGAAACTAATTATAATTATGTCGTGGATACTATAAATTATTTCTTCAAATTACTGTACTCTAACTCTAGCACTGTCTAAGGAATAATCATTTGATGACTAGCAAAATATTCTATTAGATTATTTTATTTTTGTGTATGAGACACAAGAGAAAACATTACAATTGTTTTAAAATAATGCAATATCCCCTCCCCTTCTTCCCACATTTTGAAACTTCAAGAACTTTTAGTGACAGTCCTGTTGGGGATCATTCTGCCACTGTCCATACAAAATTCCACTTTTTGAAAGCTGGAAGTTCTAAGGCCAATATAATATGATTGTTCATCAAGATGACCATTGAATATTGTTGTCTGTGAAGACTCACTGGGGTACCCTAGCATATATATTTATCATGGACACGCTGCTTTTAAAACTGAATTCTTCTCTTGATGAACAAGAACCACAGTATCAGTAACACGGCTCACCAAAGCCTCGGCAGCATTCTGTTCATATAGTGGTGGCGCCCACACTTCCTTAGACAGGTACCTCTCCACAGCCCCCTCTGCTTCAACTTCTGACTGAGAGGAGTTTGGGTACTTAGGAAGATATACAGTAAACAGAATTGCAATATCTTTGTATGGCGCATTCTGATCATCGCAGTAGTTATGGAACAACAGTGGTGACAGTGCTGGCAGCAACTCAAGCTCTTGTATTAGCACCACTTTGTCGCCACTTTCAAAAGTGTTTGATAACAATTTGTCGATACTTTTCTTTGTATGTCCCCCCTGACTGTTTCTGTGTGCTGCCCCGTTGATCTTTAACAAACTGTTTTTATTGTGGGGATAAAGCAGTTCTGCAATCTTTGTTGCTAGGCAGTCAGCTACCTCAAGCGCACCTGGCGAGGCAGCAAACAAGAAAACCAGAGGTCTTGTGGGGGAAGCGTTATTTAGATGAGCCAGACCTCTCGTTTTCAACATTTTCCAAAGACGCGGGCGTTGACTTGGAAAATTCCCCTGCAGTGTTCTTAGTCCTTTTTCGTAACTTTGAACTAGGTTAGTATTTGTCCATGAAGACCTAACAATAAAAACTCCAAGCATGACAACAAATGCAATCATAAAAACGAAAAGAAATATCTTCTGAACAACGACAAATATCTTCTCGTTTTGGCTTATTCCCGTTTTCGGCAGAAGTTGTGACGAGGAATTCAGTAGCTTTGTGTCTGAATGTTCTTGAAGTAGGGATGCACTGCAAATCGTTGTAATGTGAGGTTCTGTCTGTGGCCTTTCATTTGTTGAATATCTGACACTGCGCTGGGTTTTCGATGTCAATTGACGCTTCCTGGCTGATCCCGAGGAAGAGGGACCTGAACTAAATCGATTCGATGGTGAACCTTTCGCTGTCACTTTTCCACTTCTTAATTCCATCTTCATACACAACTTAACTTGTCAAACGCCTGTTCTGTAAAACATATAAATGAATACTCCAACAAATGCAACGCTCGTCACATGCATTAAAAGATCATTACATACTCTCCTCTAAAACTAAAAGTAAAACTCTGCTCTCTCCAGCTAGCAGCTGGGATCTCTCCAACAAAACCAAAATTCCGCCGCGCCAAGCCTCCAGAGAACTGGAGATGTACTGGGAACGACTCGCAACGCACGCATCCAAGATGGCCGCCATCAGTTGGTTCATTAAGCTCAAAATTGGAGGAAAATCCGGACATTGCAACGCAATTATAGCAAATGTATGGGGAATAGTTCACGTGATAAGTCGGGACATTTACAACAAATGTACGGAAATAGAAAATCGCAAACTAAAGTAAAAGTTTCAGGAGATTACCGCGCCGCCCGTATCGCTCAAAGCTCCCGCACGAAAATTTTCATCAGTATTTCGGAAAATTTCATTATTTGCAGTTGCCTTTTCTCGACATGCTGTTCAATTGAGTCATATATACTGAAGATCCGTTCTTTAATCAGCAGCAAATTTATCAGTTTATGACTCTCAGTAACCGTTGGGAGACTGAGTTTATACCAGTACTGAATATCATTATGTTAATATTGGTCCGATCTATAAAATCCTTGACTGATAACAGATGCAATTTTTCATGTTGTCTTTTGCGGCTGCACTTAGTCCCTGGACTTAGTCATCTTGTGTACTGGATCAGAACTGATCACGGGAACTGTGCCAGTGCTTTACAACTTGATGGGTTAATTTCGGTAAGGCCCGGAGTTACCGTGATTACGTCAGTCTGTTGGTGAATTCAATGACGGCCTCTACGAACTTTCAACAATGAAGAGGCTGAATCATTGAAACTACCACATTCGTCATTGTTGTTAAAAAAGTCAATATGGACCTCTGGCCACTGTTTGGCATGTTAAGGCATATATTTCGTTTGTTCTACAGTAGGTTTGGGAAAGTAATGAATCATGAATAATCAGTGAAAATATATAGACCAATATCACTTTTCAGTCAAAACGGAGAACAATTGAAGCTGAAATCGTCTGAAAAATAAGAACAAACTAAGAACAAACTGAGGCTGAAACAAAATTTCGTTTCAAATTTTTATGAGTTTAATAAGGAACAAACAGCAAATAAGAACCGTAAAACAAGAACATTTTCAACCTCAAATTGTCGAAAAAATAAGAAAATTGAGCCTGAGTGAATTTTTACTGGTTCTTAATAAAAAAAAAAAGTGCATTCCCGTTTTCGGCAGAAGTGAGCACAAGGAATTTTATAGTAGCTTTGTGTCTGAATGTTCTTGTAGTAGGGATGCACAGCAAATCGTTGCAATGTGAGGTTCTGTCTGTGGCTTTTGATTTGCTGAACATCTGACACTGCGCTGGGTTTTCGATGTCGATTGACGTTTCCTGGCTGATCCTGAGACAGAGCGGATATATAAGTAAATACTCCAACAAATGCAACTCTCGTCATGTTCTTTAGCTTTCTAGTTAGAACCGCGGAGATTCCGCCTCCAGAGAACTGGAGAAATACTGGGATCCAGTCGCAAAGTGTACGAAACACAGATGACGTCACACTCGAAAATCTGGCAGATAAATATATGGAGTCACCCAACCAGAACCTAACAAGCCTGTCAAGACAATAGATTTCCGTACACAAGGAAGGACTCCAAAAACGCGCGGGGTACGGTACATCCACGATGGCCGCCATCAGCTGGTTCGGTTGGTTAAATAATTGGGTAAGAAAATGCTTCTGTTGAAGTCATTATTCATGACTGATGTAAATGAGAAGCGTTCCTTCATTCCGTTAGATCACAGGCGGCCCAATCATTTACCTACCTTGCATGAGTTCTGGGCCAGCAGGCTAGGGTGGATATCTACCCCTTACCTATTCTCAAAGTCCCATGTATATGTACTAAAAAGTTGGTTTTTAGAGCGACAACTGGGATTCCTGGTGTATCCTAAAAGTTGTGAAAGTAAGTTGTCTTTTACCCAAATGTTTGCGACCAACAAAAAGGCCGAGGCCTGCAAAAGCTGTATTTGCAGAAAAATTATAGATGTGTTTAATATATGTAAGTTAAATATATGTCAATGTTTGTCGATAAAAGTTGGTTTTTAAGACAGTTACCTTTTGGTATTCACGATAATAGTTGGCCTTTTTTATGGATGGTAAAGGACATATATAGGCCTGAACCACGAAAATTGTCAATACTTATCCGTCCTTGGACCCGGCCGACACTGCCTTGTCTTCACTGATTTCATTTCTTACTGGGGAACACCTTTCGACTTTCTCGCTCTAAATGCCGTCAACGGACCCCGCCCAAAATGCAAAGAACACACAAGTACACGATGAACTCGAGGTAGTTAAACTTTATTTCCAATATTTTCAGTTTGAGAAACGAAACAAAATTTTCCATACTGAAAGTCTTAAAATGGCGTCCATATTTGTTGTTACTTGCGTTACAAGACTTAGGCTGGCTGTCTGTAGATAGATAGGTATTACAGTGCCACTTTGCATTTACGAGTGTCATTGCTACCATGGCGTAAAATTAGGAAATGCCAGAAACGGTCATGCATGTGGTCGGGTGAGTGGCCAGGAAGATTGAAATGTCTACCCACTGGTTTTGCAACGGGTCTCTGGCTCCTAGTCTAGTTTTGCCTCAGTTTGGCTCCATGTTTCCTTTGCTCTTTGCTATGCTCCGCGTGGTGTCCAGCCGGTCCCTGAGCGCAGAAGAGAGTGAAAGAAAAAGTGGAGCCAGAATTGCACTAGGTCCTTTCTAGGCCTCTTACTGTTGTTTCTTATATCCAGTAAATGTTCGCGAAATTTTTGCTGAAATTATTTTGTTCTAGGACAACCGTCCATAGTCAAAACGTAATGTCAGCTACAAGTAATCGTACGGTTTGATGAACGTACACTAAAAATCCTATCGTTCTAATTTCTGCATTAAATTTTAATATCGCCACATTCCCATATAATAGCACTAGCAGTGTCCGAATGGCTTCCTATCTCCGCCTATCTAGAGCATGCGTTTTGGCCTGCTATACTACCTTGTACCTTGTGTTCATTCAATGAACTTCAGTTCAGGTGAACTACCAAAGCCATTTCTGTTACTCATGTTTTAGGATTTAAAGGGAGAATTAGGAAGAAATACACTGTCCCCATTCCACGTAAATTTTCCGCGAACGCCAGAGGTGTCCACAAAGACATGAATTTTGCGGCGCGTCTCAAGTTTTGTACGTAACGATGTGTGTCTCGACGTTTGACAGCATCACGTTTACGTCAAGCTTGGAGATTTCCAAAACACTGAATACTAGAATTAAATGTGCCAACCATTATGCCCTCAGAATTCTTTTGAAACGTAGTAACACCGTCAGTTATGATTCCAGCAGTTTCCAGCCTTGCGATGGCAAACATTTGAGCAAAGACGAATTGAGCAATCACCGAGTTATTGTATGTTTAGAGGTTTTAGATTACAAGGCCCCACGTACATCTCGAACTGACCTTTTGCACCCAGAGTTGCTGTATACAATTTATATATAAAGCAAAGGTTTAATTAATGTGATGCACCCTTCGTACCGTATACGTAGCCTTAATTTTTATAATAATAATAATAATAATAATAATAATAATAATAATAATAATAATAATAATAATATACTTCTAAAGCGCTTATACAAAAATAGTCCTAAGCGCTGTACATTTTTGATAATAACGTTTAACTTGTTAAAAAACCTATCAATAATAAAATACTTAAAAATATTAATAATTATAATAATTTTATGCACACTGAATTCATTTTCTTACAGAATTGCCCACATTTATATGTGGAACTAACTGCTGACAAATGCCAAATCCGCTTCTTCAAGACTTCGTAGATCTCCGACATAGTTCCATGCAAGAACTGATCAAAGATGCTTCATTCACTGGCGGTCACTGTAGTCAATGCCTATAAGCATTTAATCTTGATTCCTTTCACTGAAATTAACATTGACACAGACAGTAATAATCTTGAATTCGAGATAGTTCTACATAACTACGTTTTGTATTTTTAAAATACTATAAAGTACATGTACCGTATTTTAAAATATGGTAATGTAGTGTCCAACGTTTATTAACATCAGCTATTTATATAAATATATATAAATAACAACAGAGTACATGCAAAACAAAGAAACATGTTTAAACAGCTCTGTTCAGTTGGATGAAAATGTAGTAAATATAATAATATAATAATATAATAGTAATATAATAATTATCGGATTTTCCCGTCGACAGTAACAATATAGTGTCACAACAAATAAATCTGCTTTACAGCTTGTCGGTGTATAACTATTGCTTGCATATACTCCGTTGTTATTATAATATACTGATGTGGCAAATTATCATATTCGAACGGGTTCTCCGAAGGCGCCAGTCATGAATTGTCGGAAAAGCAAGGTGCATGGGAATTCACACCAGTGTATAATATCTGGTCAGTAGAAATGCATGACAACAACAACAATATAAAAACAAACAAGTCTGTGATGTGCCTTCGTAATGTGGACGCAAAGGTTCCCAGCTTTATATCAATGTTTCACGGCCTTCAATAAACTCAATGGAGTCGAAACTTGCAGAGTTCTTACAAAATTA
Organism: Epizoanthus ramosus; assembly: GCA_026413505.1. Taxonomy (NCBI): domain Eukaryota; kingdom Metazoa; phylum Cnidaria; class Anthozoa; order Zoantharia; family Epizoanthidae; genus Epizoanthus; species Epizoanthus ramosus. Next base: position 9,547 of record JANVCJ010089062.1, read on the forward strand.
ATTAAATTTAAGGACAATAAACTTTCGCAAAAATCCATTGGAGAATTTTTTTTGTTACCTTATAGTTACACACCAACAACAATTGTGACACAAGAGCGATTGATAAAGCTTACTTACGTCCATATTATTCGAAAGATCAGTTTTCAAGAAAAACAACTATAAAATGCAAAAATGACAATGACGCCATTGTGTTGCCATGGCAACTCTGATCTTAATAAGATTAACTTTATCTCAAGCTTTAATCTATCTATAGCAGATGTGTAATGAGCATTGTCCCGATTTCTTTGGCACAAAGGCGGAATTTGTTTTGAAAGTTGGCGGGTATCGTTAGTGAAATTTCGGCCTTTGCTGATCTAATAAGCCCTCTGATTGAGTATTTTTTATTCCAAATATGGATAGGTTAGAAATCCAATCAAATTGATTGATTGAAATAAATTTTTTATTTCTCAGAAAATCAAAATGGCCAATTAAATGGAATGCAATCAGAATTGGAGTAAAACAAGAACTTTCCGTGGTTAAGATGAAAAAGAAATTATTTGTTCTTGTATTGAGCATTCTATTATCTCTTTGCCATAGTTTTATCGCCCAGACTGCTGTTGGAGCAGGGCTGGCAGGTCTTGCTACCTGGGTGGGTCAGACTCGCTGCAGATTGAGGGAATGTTGCCCCGACGAATGGACGAACCAACCGAATATTACAGGCCTTCAAGCTGCCATGAGACACAGAGTGTTTGGACAGCATCTAGTCACTGACACAGTCTACAAGGCAGTTAAAGGTCATCTACGGAACAAAGCGCCGCAGAAAGCACTTGCACTTTCATTTAATGGCTGGGCGGGAATTGGTAAAACCTTTGTCAGCAAAATTATCGCCGAGCACATGTTTGCCAAAGGAATGGACAGTGCGTTTGTACATCAGATAATTGCAACGCACGATTTTCCTCATAAATCTGAAATTAAATCTTATAAGGACAGTCTAAAGAGTTGGATTATTGGAAATGTATCAAAGTGTGAGAGATCGCTGTTCATATTTGATGAAATGGACAAAATGCCTGAAGGCCTTGTTGACGTCTTGAAGCCGTTCTTGGACTATCATCCAGAAATCGGAGGCGTCAACTATCGCAAGTGCATTTTCTTGTTTCTAAGTAACACTGGAGGTAATCTTATAAATGACGAAGTTCTCAAGAACTGGAAACTTGGAAAAAAGAGAGAAAGTATTACTATAAAACAAATGGATACAATTATCAATCTTGGTGCTTTCAATACGAAAGGTGGATTTTGGCATTCAACTTTGATAGAAGCGAACTTGATCGACTACTTTGTCCCTTTTCTGCCACTGGAAAGATCTCATATCAAACAATGTGCCCAGGTAGATATGGAACAGAAAGGCTACCCGGTGACAGAGGCGGCAGTAAACGAGGTGGCTGACGAACTGTTGTACTTCCCCGATGATAAAAAAGTGTTTTCAAAATCTGGTTGCCGAAAAATCTCCAGCAAAGTAGACACGATTATAGACATGGAATCAGAGGTAATCGATTGTATTGTATTGTATTGTATAAAAATATTTATGTTAGTATATTATTACCCTGCTAGCAGGGCCTTCTTTTACTGGCTGCTTGATGACTGCAAAAGATAGCCTCTGCCCAAGTTGCATGTGTTTCTTTTCTTTTGTGCTTCTCCCAGAATCTTGGGAGAGACACACAGTCACCAAATTGACCAAATTAGTTTCAAGCCAGTTTGAGGTATAACTGCTGACAATTTACAAGTCTCTAATTAATAGTCTCGGTACGAGAGCCTCGATTACTAATTGCAAGGAGTCACATGGCAACCATTCAAGCAACACAACTTGGGAAGAGCTTACATTTCGCATTCGTCGAGTGATCATGAGTTAAAGAAGGCTCTGCTAGCAGGGTAATATATTATAGAATCGCATAGTATAGATGAATCTCGCGCGCTGATTGGGTAACGACAGTGCAAATTTAATGTGGAATTGCATGACCTGAATTCTGCAGCTGTGTGTGTGGAAGTTTTGTTTACAAATTGGAAAGACTCTGCAGTTGTTCTTAAATCAATATATAAATGACTATGCAATTCAAAGAAAATTCAATACCTGACTCGGGAATTCAACGTTAAATTTCACTTGAAAAACTGATATTGCACTCATCACTTCGCGATTCTTGAGGTATCGTTTTCATGTGAAATTTAACGTGGAATTCCCTCGTCAGGCATTGAATTTTCCTATACAATCCACCGAGTAGACAGTGCATGACATAATGTAGAATACATTGATGGATTGTACAGGCATGCAGCCCATGTACAATGTATACCCTGTACAATACATTGATGGTTTGTATCTTAGACAGACAGAAAGACAGACAGAAACTTTGTATTAAAATTATGTCAAAATCTTCTAGCAGACAATTGATCATACCAAAAAAGATGGTGACTGGCATATTTACCCATAATTCTTAGTGCACAAAATCCTAAAAACACTCATAAAGTTGCACTGAAAAGTCATAAAGACTTCAAGCCTAGCAGGGATGAATTTTGCAAAAATATATGGCTTTGTACATGTATGTGCCTATTCGTTGTATTAGTAGCCTGCTTAGCAGGCGCCAAAAAATGTCAGACGCGACATGACCGAGCAAATTGATGTTTTCAAGGCTTGGGAGGCTATTGTGTTAGGCTTGCAAGTTTTTGTGGTTAAATGTACATATGTTCTGCCATCTTTTTTTAATACAGTCAATTGCATGGCCACCAATCGGGGGACACTAGCAGTCCATATAGTTAACACACTGCAGTCCATGCATGTAGTAGTTATATCATGCAGTCACGATAGTTATATATATGTAGCACATTAACAAGAAAGGGACCTCATGGACTAGTCCAATTAGTTGGATATCTAGAGTGATGTGTTTTCTTGCATAATTAACACCTTAAGCAAGTGTCATATCATATTTCTCTGAGCTCTCGTGTTATAATTTCACACTTTGAGGCCACAGTCACTTCAATGGCTGAACTTAATTACTTTTAAAGTGTTGCCAAGCCATTATGGTGGAAAAAACCTTGACTGCATACTCTAAAAACACCCATCTGAAATGTATTACTTCTGTGTCTTCAGGGCAGTCCCTACCATAATTACAGTAAGGTCACATCTTATAGTTTAAAGTCATCAACAAGTAGTGCACACAGTATGTGCATCTATGGATTTCTTATGTGAAACCAGTAATTTAACTTTTGCAGTCTGCAACTCACTGTAATCACCCCCCCCCCAAAAAAAAAACACACACACACGCACACATAGAAGCACTAATTGAAAGTCAATTCTGAAACAACAATGAAAAATACCGAATTAAAACTAGAAAGCATCTCAGAAAATAAGCTAGCTACATATATACCTCCTAATTTATCAATTGATGTCAGAATCACATTTGCAAAATACTCTGAAGGATAACTGATGGGGAGCCTTCGGTGTAATCAGTTACTCCAAACATCTACCGTGCTGTTGTTGTGGAAAACTGGTCATCATAACATCGTCATCGATGGGCCACCAAGAGGTGATTCAATCTAGCTCACTATATATGTACTGATATTTAGTTCAATAGAACCAAGAAACACAGTCCTGAACAGAGAGAGTATGAACAAAACTCACAAACTCCAATGTAGATAAAAATTATATTTTTCGGCTTGACTCGAACTTGACTCATGACTCGTGCTTGACTCGGACTTGAGGTTGACTCGTGAAACAACATATCTCCTATTATCAAACTGAGCTACATTCAGGTTTTCAGTTATGCGGGAATAATCACTATGGCCATGCACTCATGCAACAAATTAACTGCATGTGTATATGGAATAAGTCATTGAACGATGGAGATGCAGCAAATTAAACTTATGCAAATAAAATATAGAAGAGTGTGGCCAGTCGACCTACATTTTACTGCAAATTTGTTTCCAAAATTATTAGGTAGTAGTATTAATATATATATAGTGTAAACCTTTTTCTCAATTTATTGTAAATGTTGTTTCAGAATTTGATTTCCTATTAAAGAAACGGAGGTAAAGCAACATGTTCTCAGATGTCCATAATCCAAACTTCAGATCAGAAAATTGTTTGGTGGGTCCATCTGATTCATTTGACAAGTTGCAATTGGCTTCATTTATTATTGATACTAAATGACTGAAATTCTCAAAAAATAATGGAAAATCAAATAACTCGTAGAGCTTTTTGTATTTTTCAGATTTGTTTGCAGATACAATTTATAAAATCAAAATTGGAAAATTTTCACAGGAACCCAAAATATATACATGCAAATTTATGCATATTTTCATGTTTCCATGCATAAATTAGCATACATTAGCATATATATTTTGGGCTCCTATCAAAAATTCCCAATTGAAATTTTAAATTTATAACTACAAACAGATTTGAAAAATATGAAAAACTCTGAGTTATATGGTTTTGTGTTAGTTTTTGAGAGTTTGGATTCTTTATTGCTGGATGATTGACAGCTGTCAATCTATGTCAAAAGTGATAAGGCCAATTGCAACCTTTTTATATGAATCTTTTAAATCCTCCAAACAAATTTTATTTTGGTTCAATTTTGTAGAGTAACTAATGATACAGTCATTAAATTACAAAAAAATTATGAACAAGTTACATTTTGAATTTCCCTCCAAACATTCACATGACCATTTTGGACCAATCAGAATGCCTGAAATGGCCAAAAACTCATTTTTAAATGCTCATTTTTCTTGAACGATTAATATGAATATGAACATTTGAGGGCAATTAAACTGCTTTGCCTCAGCTGTTTTGTAGCATTTTTTCAACAAAATCTAATTTTGAACCCCCACCCTTAATAACTACCTTAAAAGGAAATCTGTAAGTTAGAGTATTCTATCTTGGTAAAATGCTAATAAATGAGGGGGTAAAAATAAACGGGAGGTGGGAATTTCAACATATAAAATTTGAAAAGTGACAGTAAATCATTCTTTTCACTTAAATATTTACCAGTACATTTGGAGTACAAAAGCATGCCAATAATAGACCATAACATTTAGAACTGCACACAATAAAAGGAACATATACAAATTTAAAGTCACAATATCTGAGTCTTAAATTCATTCATTATTGGACTTGAAAAATTAATAAATGGGGGGTCGTAATAAGCTCCGGGGGGTGGGAAATATATCGAAAAATTAATAAGCAAGGGGGGGGGGACATTTATTTGGCACCTAAGAGTATATTGTCCATGTGTGACCTGTAGCACAGTAAAACTACCATTTGACAATGCATAGCTATAAGAATAACACTTAATAAGTGATCCAATATCCTACACTTGCACTTCCAAACCGACTGACCTGCTGAAATGCTTTTTTGCAGGATTAAGTTTTCAGGACTCTTCAGAGAAAGCATGCTCCTGGACCTAGCCTGTACTGTACCCTTGGTGCTCAAATGCGTTTATTTTTTTTACATCTCATAGTTTTTGTTAGTTTTTGGTATGTATTTTGAATTTTTGGATTTATATTACATGTGATGTAATGTATAATCAGTTATGATTAAGTCTGGATCAATATTTGCTATATTATATTATGTGTTTAATACTAGTTCTTTAGGTTATAATATTTATTAGTATTTAGAATTGTTGTACTAACTTGAGAATTTAATTAACTTTTTAAGAATTGAAGAACTTTATGATGAATTGTTTGTACAGTTATAGTAGGTGTATATATACATGTATAAATATAACAAGAGGCTGTATTTATCCCAGCATATGCGGTCCTCAAACTGTTAGTGTTTAGTTTGGCTTATTTGAACCAACTAAGGGAAGGTTAAAAGGACGTATACATACTTAATAGTTCTGGAATGTAATTTCAAAAACACGTTAAAAAGTCCACTTTGAAGTGTGTACATGCAGTTGTCAATATACTGACTTTATTTATTTATTTATCTATCTAGCAGGGGGACTTGGTTAGTAAAAACTGTAATGAAAGTACATATGTGTTTGGAGGTTCATATTGCAATAAATTACTGGTATAGCAGTTTGTGTTTTTCAATAAAATAGTGATATCTAGACAAGATGTCACTAAAGCAATGCAACTGTAAGTAGATGTAAATCGCCGATTCTGGGACAAAATAAATGGTTCAATGAAATGTCATGACGCGAGTTGAGTGATGACAATAATGGTTTAAAATATACCCAAATCCACATACCATTTTTTCAGAAAAACATAAAATTGAAAAAAATGGTTTAAAAGATGCAGTTATCTTATGTATATAAAATGGCTGGGGAAACTTCAAACTTGGAATGCTCAATCTGTTTCGGACCTATGGATATTGTAGACGATGCTGGTCTAGAATGCAAACATATGTTTCACATAGAATGTGTCAAGCAACTGCGAACTTTCAAATGTCCAATGTGTCGAGCGCCGTTGAGGAGTAATAAACTTACTATGAAAGACTTCAAATACATAATAATTGAAGAAGATGAACAAACTCGAGAAGTTCGACTAGCTGCAGAACAAGAACGCAGGGAAATATTAGATCAACTAGATCAAGAACGCTGGGAAATATTCGATCAAGAACGCAGGGAAAGCTTAGATCTACTCGATCAAGAAATCAGGGAAAGATTAGATCGAGTAGCTGTACAAGATCAAGAAATCAGGGAAAGCTTAGATCGAGTAGCTGCACAAGATCAAGAATGTAGGGAAGGCTTAGATCGAGTAGCTGCACAAGATCAAGAATGTAGGGAAGGCTTAGATCGAGTAGCTGCACAAGATCAAGAAATCAGGGAAAGCTTAGATCGACTAGCTGCACAAGATCAAGAAATCAGGGAAAGCTTAGATCGACTAGCTGCACAAGATCAAGAACGCAGGGAAAGCTTTGATCGACTAGCTACACAAGATCAAGAACGCAGGGAAAGATTAGATCGAGTAGCTGCACAAGATCAAGAAATAAGGGAAAGCTTAGATCGACTAGTTCAAGAACGCAGGGAAAGCTTAGATCGACAAGCTGAACGAGTTCAAGAACGCAGGGAAAGCTTAGATCGACAAGCTGAACTAGTTCAAGAACGCAGGGAAAGCTTAGATCGACAAGCTGAACGACTTCAAGAACGCAGGGAAAGATTAGATCGACGAGCTGCACAAAATCAAGAATACAGGGAAGAATTAGAGCGACAAGCTGCACAAAATCAAGAACACAGGGAAAGATTAGATCGACAAGCTGAACGACTTCAAGAACGTAGGGAAAGATTAGATCGACAAGCTGTACAACGTCAAGAACGCAACGAAATATTTAGGTGAACTATATATGGTATAGGATTAGGTTTCACACAAACACAAACCCCTCCCATAACGGGAGCGGTTAGAACTGAAATCTATAGATATTCAACCACACGTAATGGTTTAAAGATATGAGTTTAATAAATAAGATGGAGGAACTAAGTGTGAAAGTTTTGAGAGCAATTGCCAGAGAGATTGGTATCAAACATCATAGTGGAATGCGTAAGGCTGAACTAGTTCGGCAATTACAACCACATAAAATAGTTTTAGATAATTTGAGGGTTGTTGAGTTGAGGGCTATCGCTAAAGTTTATGGGGTGGAGGGCTATAAGAAAATGCTCAAAGGGCAGCTGGTTGAGGCTGTGAATCTAGTACCAGAACCAGCCCCAATCTCACCTAGGAATATACCTATTCCTACTACTCTACCTAGAAAAAGGGGTAATTTTACATCCTTGAATAAGATAATCTCAGAAGCTGAAAATTTAGCAGAGGGCTATCTCAATGAATTTGAGGATCATGTATTAGCACAAATACCAAAGTCTGCGAGGAAGAGGGCGGTGAGGAAAGCTAATGAGATCAAACGAAGAATCAAACAATCATATGATACTTTAAAGGAGAAATGGAATCCAAACCAACGGGAAACAGCGTTCAAGGGGTATTTGAAAACCTATAGGATAGATGGGCAGGAGGGGTATGATCCTGAAACATTTATCGATAGGAGTAAACGGAGAGTTCTCAATCTCATTGCCAAACAGAAGAAACCGATCAAGGTGAAATTTATCTTCACTTGTAAGTTCGCAAAAGAAAATCCTGCTACCGATCAGGTAGATCAAAACTCAGGTTACTTTCATTCCCACGTAGAAACGATCACTGAATCAACTGACGTCTCCGACATTTTCAAAACTATGGTTGGACGAATACTTGAGAAAATCCAACAGTTTCAGAAAGAAGGCTCTGGTTGGCAGTTTCAAAGCGTAGAATATTTTGATATTCACATCAACCCCTTTGAGCCGCTTGCTGGAAGTTCCTATATTCCACTACCATCAGAATTAGCTGCTAAGAAGGCTATTGTGAACGTCAAGAACGAGGACCAACAGTGTTTCAAGTGGGCAGTAACGTCTGCTGTATATACACAAGATGTTCATCCAGAGAGACTAAACAAAAAGATGATTGAGAACTCAGAGAAGTTCGACTGGGGAGGTATAGAGTTCCCAATGAAACTAAAGCAGATCCATAAATTTGAACAGCAAAACCACTATAGAATTAACGTCTGTGGATATGATGAAAAGGATAAAGTATACCCCCTGAGAACAAGTGAGGCGACTTCTGGTCAAATGATAGACTTACTCTTGGTATCCAACGACCAGACAAATCACTACTGCTGGATCAAAAACAAGTCGAGATTGTTATCCTCTCAGGTGAACAACCACCACGGGGCATGCTTCTTCTGTGATAGATGTTTTAACTCCTTCCCCACACAATCCTCATTAGAAAAACATCTTGAATATTGTTCCACCACCGAAGGTGAGGCAGTCAAGGTAGAAATGCCGAAAGACAAAGATGGTAACCCCACACATATCAAGTTCAACCATTTCAACAAGAAAATGCGTGTACCCTTTGTTGTCTATGCAGATTTCGAAAGCTTCACAGAACCCATACACACCTGTTCCCCAGACGGTAGTAGAAGCTACACCCAACAATATCAAAAGCATACACCATCAGGCTATTGCTACCAGATCAAATCCTTTGATGATACCCTATTTCCACCCAGGCTTGTACAATACACAGCTGAATCCCCAGACGAAGATATC
>JANVCJ010089063.1:0-10533 GCA_026413505.1 Epizoanthus ramosus
AGTCCCTGTAGCTCAGTGGGTAGAGCATCTGACCGGCAATCAGAAGGTCATGGGTTCAATTCCCGTCAGTGACCCAGTTCCCCACACGAGTCCCTGTAGCTCAGTGGGTAGAGCATCTGACCGGCAATCAGAAGGTCACGGGTTAAATTCTCGTCAGTGACTCGGAATGTTTTCCGAGTTTCAGCTTGAGGAGTATTTCTTACTTTCACCTATAATGATGTTTCTGTAGTTGGAACAGAATTGGATCAGCCCGCTGACCTGCTAGCATGCAGGTACATCATTCAATCTAACAGCTTCGTTGCTTGTCTTCCATGACATTGGCGCAAACCCCACTGAACAAAACAATAACCCTAACCACAACCAAAGGATAATTGGACTAACAAAACTACAACAGTGCAGGATTATCGCTCGATTCTGACCAAAAGTAAGAGATGACTTGCCAACTACACTGATATGTTTAAGTGCATAATACCTAATATATTGCCCTCAGTTTAAAAATGGATACCACTTTAAGCAGTATAAGACATTTTGCCACAGGCAATACTTGCAAGTGTTCTTAAAACGTTAGTGAGTGAAGATAGGAATGCATTCACCTCTTGAATAAGTCTAAAGTCGCACTCCACGTCATCTGCTTCACTACGTGAAATAGACTTCAGGCCACAATTAACAACCTTCAATAAAGGAAATAAAGAAAGAAAATGAAGATACGTTTAACTAACAGAGACCAGGTCATTAAATAAATACAATGAAAAAATTAAACAAATATAACACAATGCAATGCAATAGCACCAAATACAAACATTTTAGTTAATTGTTCAAATTATACTTATCTATAATCAAATGGTTCTTAGATTACTTGTTCCAGCATAGGTCTGCATTATATACAGAACGTGTAATGCGCTTCTGAAAATATTTCTGTGTAAAATACGCAATATAAATTTAACTAATTATGATTATCATTACTACATTTTTCAAAGTTATATAATCAGAAAATTTCTTTTAAGAATTTTTTTTAATTTCTAAATTAGAAAGTTTAATTGCCTCGCTTTGCGCACACATGTATATTGGATATTTCACAAGTCGATGTTATTGAAAGCTGTATACAGCAGATTGAAGTGTTCTTTATATGCACATATATACCTTCAAGCTATCGCCACCAGCACTGGCTTCCAGAATTCCTTTGACCGATTTGGATACAAGATAGATGTTTCGCTTCTTGCCTCCACTTGATCGGGTCATCAACTGAGAAAATGGAAACTCTTCCTTGAATCCATAGAATGCCCTGCAAGTAAGCCATCTAAGTATCTGAGGCTGAACGTGAACAATGTCCTGTGCAATACTGTCCAAGTTACTCAAACAAAACATATCTACAAAAGCTTTGGGTATACACTAATTAGATTTATCAAGAAATCTGTATTTACAGTCTACATTCAGTGGTGAAGTCTAGTAGATGCAGATATGACCATGGTGCCTAAGTACAAAAAGTAATGTCAATTCCAATAAACGACTGATGAAACTTTAATCGAATTTTATCACGTTTGTCCTCCAACAATTTGCCATCTACCTATTTATGTGCCTGGGTTGACAAGCACTGTGAGGGTACTCCAAATGATACTGTCCCGTTAATTTAACTGTCTACACGGTAACTTGCATCTTGACCGATGGTAATGTTTTAGGCAACCTTGAAACATTTCATCGACATCCTGACAACAAGCAAGGTTAACTAGACGTAGCACCATCAAACATCCACTAAGACAGTTTTACTCCTCAGATACATTCCTCTTGCTTAATCTCACTGTTAAAACTGTTACCTATGGACAGAGAGCTTTTACTCTTGCTTCATGTACCTCTACTACTGAACACCACTCCAGAACATATCTAATCAGCAGCAGACTTTAAAGCTCTTGAAACTTTCTTCCGTAAACGATTTCTACCCAACCTACACAGTTTTTAATATTTTAAAACATTTTAAGATTTTTATACAACATAATAGTTTCTAAACTTTACATTGTAAAATGCATTGAGACTTAGTTATACGCCTTGCACAAAAACTTCTATATTACTACTATTATTACTATTATATCTAGACGCACTACGTAGTGTTCTACCTGTTGCACTCAGATATACACATTGGAGTAACAGAATTATTAACTGCTAATATATACACAATCCCAATACCAGCAAAACTCACCGAATCTGGGGCCAGTGCTCGTCCTTTTCGTCAAGGAAAACAAATGGGTCCTCCTTGAACCCCTGACGATACAAGTTGTGAAGTTTAATCTTCTTCTCTGGCGGCTCACTGCAAACAAAACAGATACAACATTCAAGAGAGCTTTTAGGAATGGTCAAGATGCTGCTCTAGATTTCCTGGGTAGCTTGACTCTATACTCTATACTCTAACAGTATAGAACTTAGTCATCAATCATATCACTGAAGTGTTGGTGTTAACGAAGTAGGAAGTTCTTGGATAATTGTTCAATGAAAACGGTTTGTTCTGTGATTGCTACTCATTAAACTGCCATATTCAGCAACTCAATTAAACAACCAATAAGAACATTTGATCGAATTTTGTTAAGCAACCTCTGGTTGCTCTTCAACTCTCGGTTCTTGGCCAAACATCCCTCCTGACAAGCATGGCTCCTCGTGTCAAATCTAATTACATTTCAGGCCTCTGCATTACCAAACCAGACAATAGAAATATGATTTCGTCTTCTCTTCCCACAAGTGACATTATTCGTTTGTTCAGATAGATCTTTAAAAAGCCATTCTCTTGTAGGTACCCAATCACTACTGACTACTTCAAACATGTAATGTAACACTTGAAGGGCAATGAACGCATGTACCGTAACTCCTTCAAACCTACCAATCTTTGTTATCTGTGTCGTTATTGTTTGAAGTTCCTTCAGCTGGTTCTTGTGTCAGCGTGTTCTCAGCTGCACTTGACATTGATCCTTCCTGGTCTTCTTGGCATTCTGCAGAAAATGCTTCCTTCATTTCCTCTTCCTCCAACTGATCCAGCATTTGTTCAAACCCCATCTCTGTCTCCTCAACCTCTTGTTCACCATCAGCTTTTGTGTCAGAAACATCCTCACCCTCTCCCACAGTGGATTTTGCTTCAGTTTGTGCTCCCTCAGCCTCCTCAATCTCTTGTTCACCTTCAGGCTTTGTTTCAGAAACATCCTCACCCTCTCCCACAGCGGCTTTAGCTTCACTCTGTGCTCCCTCTGCTGCTGATGTTGATGAGGTGGTGGCGTCGCAGCCAGACGTCTGTTCCATCTCGGCTCTGTGTTTCATTGCCCTAAGGATTCTCTTCCCCTCCTAATGGAAACAGAAAGAACTCAACATTGCTTATGTGACAAACTGAATGAAAATAAATGAACAGACAACCATGGAGTAATGAATGGAGAAAAGACTGAATGCATATCTATTAAATCACTGTAAATTAATGGAATGCGGTTTAAGCAGAAATAAACATTCTGATTGTGAAAGAATTGTGAATGTTTTGGATCTACAGCTACTGGTTTATTCCATCTACAAGAATTGCATGATAAAAGCAACATTGCATTGCCATAAAGCCCATAATAGTATCAGAGATTGTTCAAAACAATAGTACAGTGGGTCTAAAAGGGAAAAATGGATCCAAAAGGTACCTAAAATTATGCAATCCTTAGCTGCTGCTATGAGCCTTTTGCGGAGTTATAAAAATAATCAAATTACAGTAGTTCACAAATGTTTAGCAATTAGGCTTCAGATCCTTCTAAATTAAGGCAGCTAATTGATTCAGAACTAATATGAATTTTAGAACTCTTAGTCTTTCCCGAAGACCTTTCTAGGTGATCCTATTACACCACAACTGAACTCCGCAAATACTTCAGTGTTTTCCCCTGTTACTTTAGGTTTTTCAGGCTGGATTTAACAAAATTATGAACAAATTACATCTATAATTTAGTTATGTTCTAGGTGATTATTTCTGTATTCACCAACCTTTGTCATCTCCTGACTTTCCCACGGCAGCAATCTGGGCACACTGTTGTAGCGTTTTTCATTTTCCCAAGGTGCTTCACTCTTTTTCTCTAACACAGCAATGAAGAAGCCACCAGTGTCCTGCTGGTGGGGGTAAACCCTCATGCTGTGACAAATAAACAACATTACATGTACATTACACCATCAGATAAGAGATATCTTAGATGATGTAGTCCTCTTCGGCAAGTGTCATCATATCAGGGGACAAGACATTGCTCAAAGTCTTGACGTCCATTGAACAGTATGATGAAAGAGGGTCATACAAATAACCATGGGACCTTCTGGTTGAGAGACAGAAATACATGTATACTGTAGGTGACTGAGCCAACCTCACTCTCTGCTTGTATCTCTCAAAAGAGGCTTCAGAGATCGAGGAACACCAGTGACTGCACGGCTGTTTATAGGGTATCAGGGGATATTGTATTGGGGATCTGGTATGCTGACCTCTTGATGTTAGTAGACTGTAAACTCCTGTTGCCCAATCACATTTCTCTGTCTTCAGCAGACAAATTGAGCACTAAACAATATTTATCGTACAGATAGCAACACTAAATTGTGAAAGTATCTTATGACTTCTTGTATACTGAAATTTCTTCAATGAGCATGAAGGAATAATAATAAGATCTCCGACTCCCAACCCGAAGGTCCCGGGTTCAATGCTCGGCCTTTCCGGGGGTTGAATTTGTGTGACCTTCTTTCCGCCACACCGTCTGTGGACAGGGACGTTAAGCCATTGGTCTAGTCTCCTGAAACATCATCAGCCTAGGGGATTCAAAAGAACCCACTCACTTGTCGAAAAGAGCAGGGTTGTGATCCTGGTGTTGTGGTCGAGGGCCACATGGAAGATACTTAAGTGTTAATGTGTTACCCTCATTAAATAAAGTGCTTTATCTTTACCTTTATCTTTAATAATGCAGGGTATTATGGTACCTAGGTTCTCTGCTTGCAACTCTTTAGGAACTAAAAGCTACAGTAAATGTATATTGTAACAACAGAAAGTAGTAAGGGTAGAAGTACATTTAATAAAGAGAGAGTGAAGATACTAAGCCTGTTCGTTCTGTTTTTCGTCCAGCTACTTGATGTCAATAACTGTGTATCATCACCCTTTTGCCCCAGTATGTAGTTTTCAAGCAAACACGCCTAGATCCGTCACTAGCCTTTTGTTACAAGTGAACCTACCAACGGTCTAAGTGAAGCTCCTTTGCTGTATCTTCGGGCAGTGGAAACATGGACTGCTTGAAGCCTGAGCTGAAGGCAGGAGATCCTTGCTCACAGTCGTCAAACTCTTCACCTTCCTTGTTCATCACCTGAGAGTAACAATGGCCGACATTACTTACAGCATTGTACAGTTTATTAACATCGCATTCTGTGTATTGTTGCAGTAAAAAGTTTTAATAATAATAATAATAATAATAATAATAATAGTAATAATAATAATAATAGTAATAATAATAATAATAATAATAATAACGGCCAGGAGGTATTTGACCGAGGAGGAGATTTTCAAACGTGTCTTAGAGGACTTTGACGTTGAAGATAACAATTTAGTGGAGATAAATTCTTCAGATTCTGAGACTGATGCAGAGAATGACAATATTTCCCCACCTATTTGTGTTCCTGATAGACGTGAAATAGATTAAGCTCAAGTTGATAACAGTGATGGCAGTGAAAGTGAGATGAACGAGAGCTTTGTGCAATCAAACAAGAAGCAAAAGCTCTTGACTCACAAAAAGCTCGTTAGTGACAAAGATTCCAGCCTCGGTCCCGCAAAGTATGAAAGTTTTGAGCCACCCCCAGCTTTGGTAAGTCACAGAGAAACAAGACTGCTGTCATTATAACTGAAGAACACCCAATTACGAGTGTCTTTGTTTTACATGCAGCAGACTGCTTATAGTAACTTTCTTCAGAAGTCCGGTGGTACTATACAGTGTATGCTCATGTAGCCATTCATGTCTATGGCATAACTATCATCATCACATTACATACAGTAACCTCAGTAACATATTGCTATCTTACCTTCCACGTCAACAGACCAGGAGATCTTATCAAACCAGGAAGTTCTGCTGTTACGTCAACAAGTTCCATTGCTCCTGCGAGAACGTGTACAAAGTGGGAAGTCACAAACAGTTAACAGACCTGGATGACATGCTCTGATGTACTGGTTGTGATGTCTATTGATACGCACATGCACATCGAACCAGAACAGAACTCAGCAACTGCATACGAACACTCACGCACGCAAACATACCAAGATACATGTAGTAACAGGACTTTATAAACTTTTTTGAGAAGAACTTACCCTCCGCCATTTGTAGTAACGTCCCAACAACTGCCTCGTCTTCCAAAGGATTAAGTGTACAAGTTGAATAAACTATTTTCCCTCCAACTGCAAGTAGTTCAACCGCTCTTGTCAAAATACGTAACTGAACTCTGCAAGTTAAACGTTCAACATGCCAGCAGTATTAGAAAAGGGTAGTTTGATAAATGTTAGTACCTACATGTAGAATCATCTGTGTGAGAACCTTAGGCTAAACGGATAAAGCATCTCTGACTATGATGAAATTGTAAGTCGCTCTACACATAAATAAATGGAAACTGGAGTATGCTATGCAGTTATTCCAACACCACCTTTCTATAACTTATATTCTGTGTTTAGATTTTAAAATAAATACTAAATAGAAATCGTATCTTCACCTTATCTTTGGAGCATTAACCATACAATCTCTACATGTACATGCAACAGGATGGAGTTTACTGTACATGTATTGCCTGGTCAATTACACCTAACATATAGTATGATTTTACTTCGGGAGGGGGTAACTGTAAGAGCATGGAAATAAATTTAGTAAATGCCAAAAGCATGAGTGAAGAACAAACTGTAGAAAAAATGTAGGGGGGGGGGGGGAGGTGCACTAGCACCCAATAAACATCTACATTCATCTAAAGTAAATCTGTCAAGTTGAGGAGCATTTATTTAGTGTCAGGCAATCTGGAGATACTCAAAAGGCCGTAAGACTGTAAGGGGACAATCTGCTCCCCTAATCGCCTGACCCAGATTGTTTTGCTAACATGACTGTAGAAAGCTTCCCTTGGAATCAATAACTCACCTGTGTAGACTGACACCTAAGCGAGGCGTCCACTTGTTCCATATCAAAGGATTTTTCCGCATTGTTCCATCGCCACTACAACAACAAACAAAGAATGAGTTATTACAAGTACTTATACAGTCACTGACATTGGTCAACTAGAGGTTTGGAATTAGGTTCTTCTCTGTAATTATCAAGAATCATTATGCTCATTCTCAAGACGTTTTTAACCAATATACATTTGCATTCTTTGGAGAATCACACTTGTAAACATACATGTATTGACTGAAATATTTTGTGTACACTCCCCCATGTAGTTGCAGTTCAAACTACTGTACCTTCAGTTAATAAAATAACATACCTGTAGATACTTGCTACAATCATGGATTTTATCATTATTAAGTACTTTAAGATTTCTTTTTTTCTAAACTTTATTGGGCTTTCATTGCACATAGTTTACATAATTATAAACATTACTGTTTGTTTTGAGGCTCAATTATTAAATGTACAATGTAGCACTATCACTGTTGTTTATTAATCGCAAAGTTCAAATTAAAGCAAATTCAACTACATGTACTCTCACAGAACATATGTGCATATATTTCAACAAACCTGCATGGAACATCACAGAGAATTCGATCAAATTTGATGGGAGCATTGGTGCCATCCTCCTATTGATGTTAAAAAACAAGAATAAAAGAGATCAGTCAGAGAACTGTGTTGTTCATGGAAACCGATGTTGTATGATGTATAAGAGTGGTCATAATCAGATTCCACTATCAAGTACGCAATGATGTTGTTTGTACAAAGGGCATTATTATACATGTACATGACTTGTGTAAACTTGTAAGGAGTATTCTTGGTTTGATGGGAATCATATTACAAAGAAGTCACAGAAAAACAGTAGCAGCAACTCACATTTCTACTGTAAATAGTGGGGAATAATGCGGCATCATGGTTTGTTATCATCACACAGGGGCTGTGGAGTCTCTTGCTCTGATGAACCAACATGTAACAACGTTTGTTCTGAACATCGTTTGCTATTATCAATCCATCTGCAGTAAACACAATAGATGGTTAAACAATTATACTAATAATGCAAGTTTCTCTATATGCAACCTCGTGTGGGCTGTGACAATTAATAAATATGCACTGTAATGTCAATGAGATGTAAACAATAACAACACTTGCAAAGCATCATGGATGAAACTGGGCCTTTAAAATGATGATCGATCAAGTCTCAGCTGGCAGGGTGCTTACCTGGAAATTCTGTTGAGTCTTCACTGTGAAGCATTTCAATTATCTGAGTTGTCTTTGAACCAGGTGCTGCACATGTGTCTAAAACCTGTCACAACAATTTATTAATTGATAAAAATAGCAAGTTCCATGCTTGAACGTATATACTAGTCTAGGAAAATCTTGACTTACATGTATGTTATAATTCATGAACCTGGTACATGTACTGTTGATACACGTAGGTGGATGACTGAGACAAAGGGGATTAATATGAAGTGATACTTAGGTTTGTTAGGGAGCAAATTACCCATCAGCAATGATTGTCCTGTTCAATCAAAGTAAAACTGGTGTTCCTACATGTACTTCTAAGGTTCAAAGGTACTTTATATATAATAAGATCATGTCGCATTAGTGCCACAGTGTAGCACGATGCATGCAAGCCCCAATAGAACACAAAAAAGCAAGTGATTGAGGATACAAGATAATTAAAGCAAAGCTACATTTGAACATTTTCATGCCATGAGGCCAGGATCTGGAGGATTTCAGGGTGCAATATTGTTTTGTTAAATTAAAGGCTTTTTCTAGGTGTACATTTTGTTCTTATACAGACCCACTCTCCCAAAAATGTTCTTGAAAGTGTTGCAGATATGATCTATGCCTTGAGATTTGTCATCAACATCCAAAGATTCTTGTAAGGAAAACTTACAACTAACAATACCCGATTGATTACAATTTGGGGATAAATTCTGGCTCCCACCCAGATTTCCCTGTAATACTCTGAAATTGATCAGAGAGCTGTACATGTAAATGGCAGTATGTTGCATTCAGTATAATAATAACTGGGTTTCTACCTTGTGACCTGGCTTGACATCTAGTAACAGTGGTGGAATCATACTAACAGCTTCTTGACGACTGATATTCCCCTGTATACGTGTACAATCAACAGAGATCGATGAACAATGAATACAGCGATACATGTAAATAATGCTGACAGCTTATTGATGGCTGATATTCCCCTTTATTACTCATTATTCACTAAGTTATAAATTACCAGGATTTATGAGTGAAATAAAAGTGATAATACACAGTCATGTGTTTAGATAGATATATCAAAATTGCATGTGTTTGATATCAATGACCATCAATTTCCTCTCTGTAGCTCCCTAGTCATTTAAAATCTGCAGCCACACTGTATCTCTAAACCACTTAACAAATGATAATCCGAAGTATTCTGAAGATTTTCAATTTGAGCATTTCCGAAGCTATTCCAAAAATTACCGGTATCGAAAATATTCCAAAATTACTGAAGATTTCCAAAGATTTCCTGAATATATTCTGAAGATTTTCCAAATTTTTAAAGAAATTCCCAAATATATTAAAAATACTTTTACAAGCATTCCAAAACTATTCTGAAGTTATCGAAGATTCCGAAGACTTTCTAGATTTTCTGAATTTTTTAAAAAATTTCCAAATAACTTTTATGTTAAAAATACTCTAATAAACTGAAGATTTCCAAAGATTTTCCAATGATATTAAAAACATTATTTAAACATTTCCAAATATTTTAAAAATTCCTTTTCAAGATTTTCTGAGTAAAATAGCTAGATACTTTCAACTTGAGAATTAAGATAAAATTCATATCTCCAAGTGGCCATGTAATGCTCTGTTTATTATTCACTGTTAAAGCCATAAATGTTGGAAATCTTCAGAAAATCTTCGGTAATTTTCAGAATATTTTCGGAAATGCTCAAAAATGTTGGAAAAAGTATTTGTTAACATATTAATTTATTTGAAAAATTTCAAAAAAATTTCAAATCTTCAGAAAACTTTGGATATTTTCAGAAATTCTTTTGGAAATGATTGGAAGTTAGATGTCTTTGTACAATGCACTTTGTGGGTTTTCTGACATGTATTGGGATGGGAAAATAACTTGCGAGGATTCGTATTCTCACATACTGTACACAGTACTCACATCGTATGCACTAGGTAAAGCCTCCGTATTCCCTCATGGCATAAATCTCTGCACAGCAATCAGTATAGCAAATCGCTTTTGCAAATCGCAATTTATTGCTACTGTCAGGCTGTTTCTAGTGTGAGATATTATTATATATTTATAGTATCATGGCTGGCGGAGCATGGAGGCCAGGGGGCGGGCATGCCCCCCCCCCCCCAATTCTCAGGCCAAGTA
>JANVCJ010089074.1:0-10530 GCA_026413505.1 Epizoanthus ramosus
ATATTCACTGATTAGTGAACCAATCACAGCGCGCGAAAAACACTATTCACTGGTTGGGTATATGCTAACAACTAATATTCCTTAGTTCGACCATATAAGGAAAAAGCAGCTGTTATCAAAACAAAACGGCTGTTTCTTAAAATGGAAGTGAACTTTCAATTCCTCTTGTTTTAGAGTAAATATACTTGATTTACACCAAATGGCATCCACATTATAAAAATTAAAAAGAAAAAAATATATTTAACTTGGCATTTGATAAAACAATTATTCCACTCACAGTTGTTGGATAGAAATGATTATAGCCGGCCTCGTTGGCTATCTATCGTGTCATATATAGCACGCTCGTGTTCGTAGAATGATTGCGAGATGGAAATAGAATCACAAGTTGTAAATAATCCTAGGGCGTGGTGGCATATATGTTTCCCGCCAACGCCAGGGGGTCGTCACAATGAGCTGCATTTTTAGTGCGTTTACGTGAAGCTTCGACCAAAAAATTAAATGGCGGCGGACCTTCGGCTAACGACAGACGCCTTCCTAACGTTTCTCGTTCGCGGTATTCTTTCGCGTTAACTCATCAGTATTTAATAAAAACAACTATTCCTACATAGCAAAAATTCGACACACACAGGCCTCCCATAATCGTACATGCATAGCACAATTCAACACACACAGGCCTCCCATATAATCATACACGACAAAATTCGACACACAGGCCTCCCATATAAGCATACACGACAAAATTCGACACACAGGCCTCCCATATAATCATACACGACAAAATTCGACACACAGGCCTCCCATATAATCGTACATGACAAAATTCGACACACAGGCCTCCCACATAATCATACACGACAAAATTCGACACACAGGCCTCCCTTGCACTGGCTTCCTATAACTGAAAGAATTCGCTTTAAGATCTTACTGATGACTTTTAAATTATGCCTCAACCTACTTGTTCCTAGCTACCTTAGTGACCTGTTAACTGTTTGTAAGCCTCCAAGAACACTACGCTCTTCAAACAAACGCCAACTGGTCCAGCCCCGCTATAACCTCAAAACCTATGGGGAGAGAGCATTTTCAGTTACTGCCCCAAAATTATAGAATGCCCTCCCAGAAAAGATCAGAAACTGTACTACCACCAACTCTTTTAAAGCCTTGCTTAAAACACACCTTTTTAAACATTATTTTGATTTTAGAACTTTACAATTATTATTACTGTACAGCGCTGTTGGATCTTAGAGAAACAGCGCTATATAAGATTATTATTATTATTATTATTATTATTATTATTATTATTATTATTATTATTATTATTATCACAGATCGCCACGAACAACCACATGCGGACCTACGATAAGCCAAAGCTAATCCATCGTACTCTATAACCCTTATAAAATCGTTATTTGGCACCATTTGTGTTCTATTTTACATTTCAGCTGGTTGTATAGTTGTATAGTCTAATTTTTTAAGCTGGAACTAACAACACAGTAGTCGGGAAATCGACCATTTGAATCGATGCGACACGAATTAGGTTTCGGGCAAAATCTACTGACCAGGTTGACAATATGGCCGAGTCATTAGGAAGTTTTGTGAACAAGAACGCCCGTTCGTCGAACTCTAAGAACACAAATTGAAAATTGCACCTCGAATCAAGCATCCATGGGTGTCAGTCCAGTTTGAAGTTTGATCGCCGACAACTCTGGCGTTTTAGAATATTTTTACAAACGAATGCTGATTTTATCACTTGCACATGATGCCTTTTGAGCACCGTAACAACGAAGGAAATCTATTTTTCAAATGCGCTGCGATCAGGACCGCTTTTACAAAGACAGCCTCTTAATTCCATAAAACCTGGGGCAGCTCATTATCATAGAACCTGCCGCACCTCATCTCCATATCTTTGTAGAGCGTGTCATTTTTTGTTATAAAATATAGCCTATACTGTACAAATACTACATTCTGTAAACAATCTGAGTGCAAAAATAAAATGTTGTTGTTGGTGGTGGCGGTACACTTATGTCTATCTGACAAATGTATATCATTGCGCATGTGTACAAATATTTATATAGGTCCTCGTATTTTATTTTTCCATTCACTTGCTTCTAGCAGCCAAGACGTCAACATAACAGTTTCGTTTCCGCATTGTGAAAAAGCATTTTCTCGTAAAGATAGTATGCTACGTCACATAAAAGCTGTCGATGGTGGGAAGTTACCTCGCAAACTCTTGTACAGCAGAAGGATTGTGGTCCTTTTCAACTTCTTCACCCATTTACTACTATTGTTGCCGGGATGGCCGGCTCGGGAAAAACCATTTGGGTAAAGAAAACTCCACGAGCATGCGCAGCAGTCGATTCAACCTCCGCCTCAACGCATTGTCTAGTGTTCCTCGCAGTGGCAACCGGCTTACGAAAATTTGATTCAATCCGTGCCGTGCATCGAATTTGTTTGCGGTATTCCACCCGATTTTGAGCAAGATTGGTATTTTGATCCTAAAATCAACAATGCCATTGTCATTGACGATCAAATGCAGGAAGCTTCGAGTAATACCCAGATTCTCAATGTGTTTACAAAGGGATGACATCACCGGAATTTGAGTGTGGTTTATTTACTTCAAAATGTATTTCACCAAGGCAAAATCAACCGGACTGTCAGTCTAAATTGTCACTATCTCGTTTTATTTAAAAATCCTCGAGATAAAATGCAAGTCATGACCCTTGCAAGACAGATGTACCCGCAAAAGACAGACCAGTTTATCCACAAATACGACGCAGCCGTCGCAAGGCCTTATGGGTATTTGTTTGTGGACTTGAAACCCTCGACTCCAGACCACTGTCGTCTTCGAATGAATGTTCTGCCTGGCGAAGAACAATTTTCTATTGAGATGCACGGAGCAAAGAATCCAATGTTGGCTTATGCCAAACGAAAGAATTTTAGCAGTTCGCCAATAACAGCAACGACTATACGAACGCATGCATACCACTTTGGAAAGACCGAATTTACAGCCAGATAAAAAGGCAAACTTGTATTCTCAACAATTACAGCGCTCCTGCGCAACAGCAACAACAACCCAAACGAACTCATCCTCCGGTCAATGCACTTCCCGCAGATACTTACAAAGACCACAGTCCATTACCGTTTGTGGACATGAGTGTCCCGGATGCTGCTGATGACGATGAAGATGAGGAGTCGTTATCCGATACCGATTCAGAGAACAGTACTGTTAGCGTAACACCAAAAAGCGCGTTTACAACTCCCAATCCAACTCCCAGACCATTCCCTATCCACCCAATCAAAGGCTGAAAATTAGAAAGCGTAGACGAAGAGTTGTGGAAATCCCGGAAAAAGAGTATGACAGACTTGGCCGATATGCCTATGCATCACACGAGAAATGCGAAGGCGCGTGAGGGCTGCCCGAAGGAAATTATATTCAGAAGCCCAGGAGAAGTACAGAGATGTAAAACGTCCTAAACCCTAGTGGGCGGAAGATGAATAACAGTACATTATCCAAGCGATGAGGAAGCAACTGTGTAAGTTGATTTGTTTGAAAGAGTTGAAATAAAATAGAGTTGAACATATTTCTTGCGTGTTAGTAGTCATGAATAAAAATAAATTTGATCGGTTATAGTTGAATCGACTAAGTTTAACCATTGTTAATCAAATCAAATCAAACGCAAACAAAAAATATGTGGGCTTGCGTCATATCATGATCGAAGGGATTGCTTTGCGAAATCTACAAGAACTCTGCAATTTCGCGAGCAAAGTTCGTCATTTTTCTACCTTGGTTGAAGTATATCTTAGCTGCAAATAGCTTCGAATTTTGACTTGTTGTTTTAGTATTAGTATATTGTTTGTATTCGAGCATATCTGGACACGCACTATGACTCAGCAAAAAGCTAAGATATGGACATGAGGTGCGGCAGGTTTTATGGAGATAATAATAATAATAATAATAACGATTTATTGCAGCATCTCTACAGAGTAGCTTTACATCTGCACGAATAAAACTCAAATATAACTATAAATATTAAAACCATGATGAGGTGCGGCAGGTTTTATGGAAATGAGGTGCCCCAAGTTTAATGGAAATTAAGTGCCCCAGGTTTTTCCGGACCCAAAACTACATACTACACTACTAACGGAGCAAACGAAACAAGGAATGTATTCCTAATTTGTTCAATCCTTTGTATGGTGGTTTGTTGTACAATTTTAGCACGCCATCAGTTCATGTTTTCCCATGCCCGACACTACAAAAAGCAACAAGTCACCTCGCAAATTGTTATCTTCTAGTAAATCTTTGACATCTCTTGTTTATAAAAGTTTGACTTTTGAGTCAAAAATTTAAAAATGGTTACCGTCTTTCAAACTGTTTTTGAGAGTTCTTGGAATTTATAAAACAGCCATGCAAGCAATCCAGCAGCTATAAGCGGCAAATCTCCTGCTAGCTTGCTGCTTTTCTGTCTCATGCTGTCTTTCTACCGAGTGCCCGTTAGCTTGCAAATTTATTTACACTTAAACTGGACGATTTCTGGCTTCGTGCTGACATCAGTTGCCAAACATTGTCCAGTTTGGTTGTAGTAACTTAAATCTGACGACATTCCAACACATGAAATCCTGTGAAATTCCCAAATTATTCTTTCAAGTTTCATTGCGAATGTCTGGTTGTCGAGGTGACGTGAAATATTTCTCCTTGAAAGAACTGTACACGTTTGGCCATTTCTCCGTTTCGTTTGTCTGTTTGCATCCATAATTTTTTCCATTGTAGTCAAAATGTTAGTGTATACATTGAAGTACGTAGAATTATGAGAGAGAGAGAGAGAGAGAGAGAGAGAGATATGAATCCTTTCAAGAAAATCGATGAAACAGTTTGTGGTCCGTCTGCATGTTTGAACACCGCGCTGTGAGCTGTGCGCATGAGCAACAGAGTCTACAATTAAAATTTAATTGTACAGCTTGCAACCAATCAGAAGCGAGCATTTATGCTACCCGTATGATTACTTCAATTATTCGTTTGCTCGGCGCAAAGCTGTCTAATCTTTTTGGTTAATCGACCATTGTCTCACACTGTAGTAGAACTGAAACCGGCTTGAAAAGCTTTAGAAGATGTTTAACTTCCCGAATTGCTTCTCTCTGTACGTACGAACTGGAAGTTGCTAGAGTTCTTGCGCATGTCCTTTGAACCTAAAGTAGACCACTGAAACAGTTTGTGGATAAGTTTTAGTTCAACAACAAAAAGATTGATAAAAATACAAATATATTCACCAATTTTCGGAGGTCGCCTCATTGGTATATACTAAAACAATTACTCTTTTCAATCTCTGCCACATTCTCAGAAGAACTCGAAGTTTAATCCAAAATTTTGGCTCTTCTTCCTCCGGAAGAGCGATATTTTGTAAAATACTTGAAGTGGAGCACTGCATCAGGGATTATGCAAATTCCATTCTTAGTTCTCTTATATAAGCCAATCTTTAGCCAATCAGAGCGCATGTTATATATGAGTGATTTTCAATTCCCGATAGAGAACATCGATAGAGCACAGCAAGCTACGTCACAACATGCTGGCTGTGTCGCTAAACTATCAGAATGACCCTTAGATTTTGACTGTTTAAAAGCACCTCAGAAGAAGAAATAATCGAGCAAAGCGAACTGACTGAAGTTGAAGCTTGCACTGAAGATCGGATTAAGAAAAAGCGGTTTGCGGAAACTACCAAAGCAGATAGAAACGAGCTGCTGGTCACACAAAATGAACACAATACTGCACAAAAATGTTCAGATGGAATCTTTGTGTAACAGATTTCCATAAATAAAGATTCCTATATATTTACCCACTTTCGAGCAATTTGAAAGTTACTTTCATAGAAACAATAGTGCGGAAATAAAATACTTGTATTAAGTAGTTAGCCAGTTTCAACATTATATTTAACAATTTTCAAAGCTAAAGTCGATTGATGTGTCAACTACGCTATACTTTTTTCGTCCGCGTTGCTTCTCGACAGTTAATTGTTGTTTCCAAATTATCTACAGTTTCTCAAGGTTCAGCCAACAGCTTACATGTTTAAATAACATTGTTCGCTATTTTTTTAAACAACAGAATCAAATGTTTGCTCCTTCTGTATAAATTAAAATAGCATTTCAGTTCTCTCAATTGAATATGCACATAACAAAATCGGCAGCTCGACAAAGCCGCCGGGTGTTCAACACGGTAGAAATTCTCCTTTTTGATTTAGAAACACAATTGAATTATATGACTGAAAGAGGAGCAACCTACCTCTGAAGTGAAGATTGAACTGAATGTATTTGAGTAATTACAATCAATTCCTTGACAAGTAACTTGCCAGTTGAACTTTCCTCGAGTAGTCCGTTTAACTGGTTCGAAGGGAACACTTCGATATGTCTAAAAATACGTAAGAAGTGTATGGAAAGAAGTGGCGACACTAATAACATGCAAACATCTGTTTTATCTTCTTGCGAACACATTGCGAAGCAAATACGCACGATAGCAGACGAATGGCTAAAAAAACCTCCATTGTTGGCAGACATTTTTATATACCTCCAACGCGACACTGCATTTTATTTTATTTTACGATGAATCTGCAGGAAATGCAGTCAAATTGTTATCTGATATATTTTTGTTATTGATATACGAAGAAAGGAAGCTTCATAGTTTTGTTCCTATACTTGAATTCAAATAACGTGAAGACCAATTTCATTATCAGTGGCTAAGTTAAATAAGAAACAAGAACATTTCCTTTTCATTAGATTTCACTTCAGTGCTGAGGCCACAAGGGTTGTAGTCATTTTTGAGTTACAGAATACTAAAAGAGAAAGGTAACATGTTACGCCAAGACATATAGTCAAAACCCAAAGAATGATGGCAATTTATATCTGTGTTTATACAAAGAGTTGTAATTACTATTTATAACATAAAGCAGATATAACGCGCTTTCTGATTGGTTAGGGTGACGTTTCTATTTTTCTGTGCCTCTATCGCTTCGGTTTTTTCTGAAATGGCAGGAGCGCTAAACTAACAGAATTTTTCCTTAGATTTTGACTTTAAACACCTCATGCAGAAGACGAAATACTCGAGCAAAGTGAAATGACTGAAGTTGAAGCTTGGGCTGAACTGACTTAAGAAAAAGCGGTTTACGGAAATTAACAAAGCGGAGAGAAACAAGCTGCTTCTAACAGAAAATGAACAAATACAGCACAGAAATGTTCAGGTCAGAATCTTCGTGCAACAGATTTCCATAAATAAAGATTCCTATATATTTACCTACTTTCGAGTAATTTGAAAATTACTTTCATAGAAACAATAGTGCGGAAATAAAACAGAAGCATTTAGCCAGTTTCAACATTATATTTAACAATTTTCAAAGCAAAAGTCGATTGATGTGTCAACTACGTTATACTTTTGTCGTCCGCGTTGCTTCTCGACAGTTAATTGTTGTTTCCAAATTATCTACAGTTTCTCAAGGTTCAGCCAACAGCTTACATGTTTAAATAACATTGTTCGCTATTTTTTTAAACAACAGAATCAAATGTTTGCTCCTTCTGTATAAATTAAAATAGCATTTCAGTTCTCTCAATTGAATATGCACATAACAAAATCGGCAGCTCGACAAAGCCGCCGGGTGTTCAACACGGTAGAAATTCTCCTTTTTGATTTAGAAACACAATTGAATTATATGACTGAAAGAGGAGCAACCTACCTCTGAAGTGAAGATTGAACTGAATGTATTTGAGTAATTACAATCAATTCCTTGACAAGTAACTTGCCAGTTGAACTTTCCTCGAGTAGTCCGTTTAACTGGTTCGAAGGGAACACTTCGATATGTCTAAAAATACGTAAGAAGTGTATGGAAAGAAGTGGCGACACTAATAACATGCAAACATCTATTTTATCTTCTTGCGAACACATTGCGAAGCAAATACACACGATAGCAGACGAATGGCTAAAATATCTTCCATTGTTTGCAGACATTTTTATAATCCTCCAACGCCTACTGCATTTTATTTTATTTCATGATGAATCTGCAGGAAATGCAGTCAAATTGTTATCCGATATATTTTTATTATTGGTATACGGAGAAAGGAAGCTTCATAGTTTTGTTCCTGTACTTGAATTCAAATAACGTGAAGACCAATTCCATTTTCAGTGGCTAAGTTAAATAAGAACCAAGAACATTTTCTTTTCATTCGATATCACTTCAGAGCTGAGGGCCACAAGGGTTGTAGTCATTTTTGAGTTATAGAATACTAAAAGAGAAAGGTAACATGTTACGCCAAGACATATAGTCAAACCCCAAAGACTGATGGCAATCTCTATCTATGTGTTTTATACAAAAGAATTGTTATTACTATAGAGCACTCAGATGTTTACAATAATTTCTTACCTTAGACTCTTCAATTGTACTCTTTGATGGCAGTCGTGCCGCAATACTGAACACAGGTAATGAAACAGCAAAGGCCTAGGAATATATTCAGTTGACTAACAATCAATTCCTTGACAAGTAACTAGCCAGTTGAACTTTCCTCGAGCTCTTTAACTGCATGGTTCCAAGCAAACACGTCGACCTGTTTAACAATACGTAAGAAGTGCATGAAGAGAAGTGGGGAAACTAACAACATGCAAACATCTGTTTTATCAGCTTCTTGCGAACACATTGCGAAGCAAATAAATGTACGTACGCGCGATAGCAGATTAATGACTCTCAAAAGACGCCCACTGATGCAGACATCTTCCTATTCTCGTAACACATACTGCATTTTATTTTATGACGAATCTGCTGGAAATGGCCACCTGTCCAGTCTAACCCCAAGGGTTATTACATGTGAGCAGTTACTCATCTTCTTGCACACTTTACCTATATATAAATAATTACTTTTATAATTTTATTTCTCGAGTGCGAATAAAGGTGGTTGTCAATTGTTGCTGTTGATTTTGTCAAATTGTTATATTTCGTTATATTTTTTATTATTGGTATACGAAGAAAGGATACTTGTACTTGAAGTCAAAATACGCGAAGATCAACTTCATTTTTAGTGGCTAAATTAACTAGGAAATCGCGAAGTAAATTACCTACCGTGTGAGAAGAACATTTTGCGGAAATTTATTTTTGAGGTTTTTGCGGATTTTTCGGCAAATAGCAAAAATAAATTCTCTCAAAAAAATTCCGCAAAAATTAATCCATTAAAACGGTGCGGTTGCGCGTGCCGTATGCAAAAGAATACAAAACAAAAACGTGTGATAATTACAACAATAGCCTTTTGTCTTTTATCCTGTAGCAAAAAAATTGTCAAACCGCAAAAGTAACTTTCTGTCAGAAATTTTAGGTTATCGTAATCTGCAAAAATTTCTTCCCCCAAAACATAAATATTTGTGCAATTGCAAAAATCAATTCCCGCAAAATTTTCTTCCTACACGGTATACTTAGTATTGTCAATTACTATCTCACGGTACTACGGTGGTCGGACATTTAATGCTAATCACATCATACTAGAGTTCCTTTGAGAAATGTTTGTTCCGATATATATTCCGATATATATATATTATTCTGTTTCCTCTAAATTAGATTTTACTTTATTGCTAAGAACGTAGAGGCACAAGTTAATTTTAAGATTTAAAGAAAACTAAACGTGAAAACTAAAAGGGAAAGTTATTTTAAACCTTAATCCTAAAATACTTTGCGGAAGGAGATAGTCAACACCGAGGGAATGATAGTAATTGTATGTGTTCTGTACAAAGCTGCTGCATTTAACGTAAAGCCCTAAGACGTTTACGAAAACGTCTTACCTTAAACTCTTCAGTTGAGTCGGGCCTGTGTCAATGCTGAAGAAAGATAGTAAAACTGAAAAGGGGTAGGAAGGTAATTGTGTAGTTTACTGTCAATTGTTTTCCAGTAACTCAAGGCAGTTGAACTTTCCTCGAGCTCTTGAACTGGTTCGAAGCGAACACTCCATTTTACTAACATTACCTCAGAACTATATGATGCGGATGTGGCGACAATAACAACAAGCTAACGACATGCAAACATCTGTTTACAAGCACATTATGAAGCAAATGCGTACGATAACCGACGAATGAATGGCACAGGACGTTCATTGATGCAAACATCTTCCTAGCCTGGCAACGGTACATTTTGCTATATAATGAATCACGCGAACGTAAAGCAGAAACTAAACTGGAAACACGATATCGCCGGTAGACCGTGTACGTGGGTTGCACCTGCGTAACTACGCTTCTCCGATGACACTAAGGGAGAGTGCAAGGACAAGAATAGACTGATCTCAGACCAGGTGGTGTTGGACACGCTTCGCAGTTCATGCTGGGAAAAAATATATGAATTTGGCTCATTTGTCGTTGACCTTCACATAGACACTAGTATTCTACGTCGAGGAACTATAAAGAAACTCTCAGCTCACAATCAGTGATCACTTTTAATTGTACTTCTTTTAATGTTATTTACTGCATTACCTGTAGCCTTTGCAACAAACTTTATATCGGAGAAACTGGGCGAAGACTAGGAGATC
>JANVCJ010089085.1:0-10529 GCA_026413505.1 Epizoanthus ramosus
ACATGTGACTGATGAACACAAAAATTCTCACCAGATAATACATGATAGAAATATATACTTATTTACATTCTGTAATTGTTATAAGAGCCAACAGAACATGATAGGTTCAACAAAGCGGTCGCTTTTGGCTTTTGTAAAAAGCCATTGCTTGTTACACTTGGCGCCCGTGCCCTAACCATAACTCCCCTCGCCAATAGCGCATGTGTGGTTGTGTTTGACCGCTGGACGTTTTCTTCGCTTTGCTCGTCGAAGTTTTTCGATTATTTGATTTTCGTATCAATGTTCTGTCGCGAAGAATTCTAATACAAAATGGAAAGCAGTGGCAACGGTTCAGAAAGTAAGATATATATTACTTGTACTGTTAGCCGTCGTAGTTTAGAATTCATATTCTACATTTGCCATTTGTGTATTATATCTAGCCGTGTCAGATGAGACTTGTGATGCTGTTGTGTTTACTACTTTACAGCTCTTTAAAAAAAAATGTCGTGCCACCTACAGTAGATATACTTTTCAGACAAACATTTCTGCTGTTTTGTCTCTGGATCAGTTTTTATTTATGGAAACAGTGATAGACTTGATACAAATTAACGAGGTATTTCAAAAGCTAAACAGCTGGGAATCCCGAATGAACTATGAACAACAAATATGATTAAAACTATAGACTGAGTTTATCATGATATGACGTGTTTTTCTGTGCGAGTACACTACAAGCACTGGAAATGTCATCTAAACTTTTTTGCCATTACAGCCTAGTAATAATACGTACCATATCAATTTGAACTTCTATAGTTGATCAATCTCGGTTTATAAGTTGTTAATAAACTGAGAAACTGAGAAATATGTCAGTTCTGAGTTCATAGTTACAATTGTGCGATTGTCTTTTGACAGTAGTTTCGTTACAAACAACAGGAAACTCAAATCTTGAAATTATTTCTTAGCAAGTGAGCAGTGACAAACACGAACATCAAGAACAATTTTCTTAAATTGCCAAGGTTCCAAACATCATGCCAATTGCAAGAAATAGTGCGCGTGGCAAGTGTTTTTCAAGTCAGTAGTTGCAATTAAGTGATCTTTGTCATTCAAGCATCTTTATTAGTTTATACTTATAGTGAATTTGTGAGCATTTCCGACCAAGCAAGAACAAAGCTTCAGTAGCAATTTGACAATTTTTAAAAGACCATTAAATACCCCTGATATTTTATTTAACTGCTTTCTCCAGGGATAGTATTACATGTACTATTAGTAGTCTATGATTTCAGTCTTGGGGTGTTGAATGGTTCTTCAAAATTTTTGAATGCTCTCATAATTTGGCTTGCAACATTTTGGAGGGTGCTTGCTTGCTCAAATTCGCTAATTTTCTTAATTCAGTGCTCACTTGCTTGTGCTCGCAAAAAATAATGCTCCGCTCACATACTCACAAATGCTTGCAAAGGCCATTCGATACCCCTTCTTGATCTTGCAGATCCACAGATACATGGTTTGTGAAAGATTAGACTTATTCTTGCCCCTTTCTTTCTAAGCTGTAAAAGTTTTTCTTAGGAAATGAAGCAAAATAGTGTATAATCAGTAATGGACTGTTTCTACTCACGACTTTACGATTGTGTGGCAAAGACTAGTATAAATTATTCCAGCTTATTAGACCAGGGAGATATATCTATCAAGCCTCCTTGAAGTTAAGATCAACACAAGTCAAGATATCTGTGCTCATGCAAACAAAGTCTCTCAACTGAAGATCCCTAGAGCTTTGACCAAATCTTGTGGAGATCAGGCCTTTAGTGTTGTTGGTCCAACACTGTGGAACAGCTTTATTCCAGACCCTAACCCTATCACAGTCTCTTGTATTTTATAGTTTTATTGTTACATGTATATCTAGATTTATAGTCTTGTTGCCACAGTATTTAAAATATTGATACATTTACATATTTTTACTTAATTATGTAGGCACATACGTGCAGCACAAAAACTGATTATAATAATTATAATTATTTATTATTATTATTATTATTATTATAATTATATTTATAAAATACACTTTATAAATCTAGATATAATATGTGCTGTGATTGGTTGAAAGCCATTTTTCAACACTGAATGAAATTCTTGCATTCTCATTGGCTGAAAAACATGGTATATATTAGAGTACACACAACAGTTTCATTTGTGTGACATATTGCACATCACATCTCATTTTGGCCATTCAGTGACCAAAAGCATGTTTTTATAGCATTTTATAACTTAAGTAATTTCCACTGAGTTATGGCAACATTTGTGCCAGTTTTGGCAATGTGAAAAGCTGTGGAAACACTTGCCTTTGGCTCGTCCTACCACAGCTATTTATCACTCTCCCAAACTTACACTTGTGTTACCATAAATCAGTGGAAAAGATGAAGATGTTTTCTATTAATTGTGATTATTAAAATTATAGTAATTTTACAGCCTCAAATCATTGTTTAATATGTTAATTTGTGTCCCAGGTGAAACATGCTCAGCAACTTTGTTCAAATGCAACAAATGTAGCAAGATCTTCTCATACAAAGATTACTATGATCGACATGTCAAATATATCTGTCCAGATGATGCAGGCAGGAAATGGAAGTGTGAAAAATGTCCAAAGAGCTTCAGAACATCGCAGCAGTTACAGAATCATGTGTTGATACATTCTGATGTTCGCAAGTACAAATGTACCACATGCAGTAAGAGCTTCAAGCAACCAGGTGCACTTAAAACTCATCAGCTAATTCACAGTGGAGAAAAACCTTTTACTTGTGGAATTAATGGCTGTAACAAAGCATTTAGGACAACTGGAAACTTGCAAGTGCACCTCTTGACTCATACAGGTGAAAAACCTTTTGTTTGTGAGCACTGTAACAAATCTTTTACGCAGTCCAGCTCTCTTAAAACACACCTTGTACGGCACAGCAAAGATAAGCCATATAGCCACAAGTGTGAGGAGTGTGGCAAGTGTTTTCTTGCCTCGGGAAATTACAAAAAGCATCTAAGCATGCATGGAAAGAAAAACACAGACTCCACTGTGGGAACATGTGTAACTGGAGCTATAGAAGATATAACAGAAAAAGAAAAGAGATCAGAAAGTGGAAGTGAGATAGAGGAATCAGAAAGCGACACAAGAGAGAATGAGAATGATGAACCTGATTCGGACCATTCAGATCTACCAACATTCTGTGACTTCAATAGTTTGTTTTGACTAACATTACTTGTAAGAGCTGATTATAAAATTGTATTGCGCTTAGCTGATCATATGTTGTGCACTTTAATAGTTTAGCGTCTCTAGTATTAATATAAAGATTAAAGGAAAAACATCTTTCTGTGAGCCAAGGCTGGATACATTTGTGTAACAAATTGCTGACACATCACTTCTGCCATCAGTACAATAGAAACATGTGGACTTTTTGAAAACTAATAAAAAGACAAGAACAATTCCTGACCAGTACATCATTATTATCAGTGTTACCGAAAAGCTAAATAATATTCTTGAACATAACTGGGGCTTTTTATTTCCAACAAGTTCTCAGTACTCAGCCTTGGCTTTTGGTGGAATAACTAAGTATGACCAAAACCATTGATAATTTCAATTTCTGCATTTATGCATAGCTAGAGCATAATTTCTTCAATTTACATGTAGACCCTTGAAGGCTTATTTTATCTCTAATGCTTCTGGGCTGTGGTACTTGCCAGAGGATAGGCTAGGGGTTTAAAGACCCATTTGCATGCAAGATGCTTTGCAAGTTTGATTTGGATTTCTTTGGGCAAAACAAATTCAGAATGAAGAATTATGAACATTTTGTTTTGTTGAACCAGTAAAACTAAATATGAGTAAAACATTTTGTGTGGGCTGTGACAGTGAAAATGCACTGTAATGTTAATGAAATGTAAATGCTTGCAAAGGGGCCTTTAAAAAATGTAACTATCCTTTATTTCACTAATTTCCATGGATAAAAATATTACAATACGATAAAATAGGAAACTTAGGCTAAAATTTCTCGTCATCCTTCTCTGCCAGTTTGTCTGCTAAATGTTTCAAAAACATTTGACATTCCCCGCCCATGCCACCATTAGTTCCGAATATAAGTGGTGTAAAAGAGCCCATCTCAACATCCAACACCCTTTGTTGATACTTTCTTTTCTTCTCGTTCTCTTGGTCTTTAAAGATTGTTGCTGTTGGTTTGACTTTCCCCTGGTTGCTTTTGGAGTTGACATGCATACTCTGACGTCAAAAAATGTGGTAACTCCACACGACCAGAATGTACCTGCTTTCACATCTAATCTCGCACCAGAACTTGTCATTGCAGATCTTAAGTTCAGAATCTCATTGTCCAATGACTGGAGGTGAGGCTCCACTTGTACATTCTTGCACACTTTGCCAAGTAGTGAGGTAAGTAGGTCTCTCACCCCAATCATGTCGTTGAGCCACAAAGCCACCTCTTTTACAGGATAGAGCGTGGCTAATGGTAAAATGATCTCCACAAGCACAACAATGCAGTAGGTCCTGCAACGGCAAATTGTACCGTAGTCGCAGGGAGTCCCTAAATTCTTGCTTAGTCAGGGCCAAACTCTGGTCTTTGAGGGCCATGGCGTTAAGCCAGGAACTCGCTCCTTTGTCTCTGGCCTGTTGTATCAGACGTGAGAGCTCTGGCAGCATGGATGCGTTGATGCTCTCCATTCTGGACTTTACATTCTCTGACTTCAGTGCCCGCTGGCTTTTCTTCAGTTCCTCCACCGATTGGTCACTTGACATCATGAAAGTACTTTGGGATCTAACACCACATGTTGTTTGATGATTGACTTAGAAGCTGAGTATTGACACTAGCTACGGCCCTGAGTTTTGGAGTAAAAGTTAAAGTCACTGAAGACTTAGCATAGCCCTGTGACCTAAGTCATTGACACAGTATTTTAATTATGCACATAATTAATAATTAATTTTGTGCATATAAATGGTAAATAATATCTATGTCTTGTTTCAAATGCCCTACCAATTACAGGTAGATGAAATAAAGCTGTTATAATTGTTGTATTTTTGTGATAAGGAAGTACCCAGAAACATTCTATTGCTATTTCTTTGCACATGCTGAGAGCAAGGGGGGTACCCCCAATAATATGGCTTGGGTAATTTTGTCTTGGTACCCTGAAGAAAGTTCTGTCTTGAACACCAATTTATTAAATTAATGACCAATAAATTTAGTGACAAGTATGCTAGATTTGTTAGTAGTCTGGTCTGAACATTAGAGAGCCATGTATGAAAGATTTGGTGGGGTAAAGATAGTCCACTGAATGTACACTACATGATGAAATATTATTTTATGACAACACCTTCAACCATAACCCAATTTCACTTTTCCTTAATATTCAAGTGACCCTAGCTTATTTTTCAATACATTTAATAAAACTAATTTAAAATCAGACAAACTCTGCTCCCTGACCAAAATGGCAGTGGCATCGACAAGGAAATTACATTAGTGGCACCATTTCATTTTTCTGTTGGCAATGAAACCAGGTTATGTGGCATGGATTCTTCAAATTTAACAGATTTGAAGGCATTTTGGTAGACTGCAAAACAGCCCCTTTCTTTGACTGGAAATCCGAAAATCAGTTCGCGTTTGAAAAGTGGGAGATTAGGGAGAGGAAGAAGCCATGCGGCTGAGGGAAAGGTTAGGGTTAGGGTTAGCAAATTCTTCCTCTCCCCAATCTCCCACTTTTTGACAACAAACCAATTCAGATTTTCTGGCAAAGAAAGGGGCTGTTTTAGTCTAGCATTTTGGCTGCTTAGAGAAGGCTCTAATCACTCATCACATCATCCAGTGCAATGTTTAAACTTTGTGTAGGGCAACAGGAGACTCTCTTAAACTGACAAGGAGTCTGGGGAACTTTCAAGTTTTCAGAGGGGCAAGCCTGACAACATTTGGAAGATTCTAACCCAATCCTTTCTCAGATCAATATTTGTCAATGCCCCAAGATTATACATAAACTTTTGAAAATGAAGTTTGGGGAGATTACTTCATGGTTTATTATTATACATATTATACATATCATATTCTAGACAGGATCGATAGTCCGGGGCTCTGGATTTCAGGATGATTCTCCCCAGTCCATCCGAATTATGCACACGGTTACCAAGCTCATGTCAGTCCAGCTAAACAATTTGCATTGTGTGAATGAAAGTTTATTCCCTTGTGGAAGTATTCATCAGGGTGATAACGTTTTAGCGACCTGTCTTATATGAGCAATTTCGTCCAGTTCAGCTGTGGAGTTCGGAGCCAGTATAAGTATGGATAGATACTGGACCTGAATGCTGTTGCAGATCGACCAATCCCCAATCGAGAATTTAATATTGTCAGTGAACCATCTTCCTGCTCAAGAGTTTTGTTGATAATACAAATATAGTCAGCCAGCCTTCAGGTGAAAAGCTCGGCACTTCACTTACCGGCGGTAACTGCTAGTACATATATTAGAAATTATATTTTCACTTGATGCCCCTGTGGAGGTTACAACTGTCACATTGGGTAAGTGTTTATTAATCAGTTTTCAGATTTTTGACATTAATTTTACTTTGTCCCAAAACGTTATTATTGCCAAACTGCAATATTTTATCGTCTTTTTTAATTGGTAGTTTGACATGATCATTCTTTGGAGGAAACAGATTGCCAGTGGATAGACTTTGGACTGAATCAGATGGCCTGCTAGAACAAAAAGTGACAGTGTGAAAAGTGTAGATTTTCCTCTGATCATGGCAACAAACATTCAAGGTAAGAAATGCCTTTAAAAATTTTATAATTTGAAGAAATGTATAATTTGTATGTTGAGCTTGGATGCAAAGTTACAAATCAGTTACTGTTACAATACAACGACACACAATCTCCGTGTAGGTTGTAGGTTTATTGAAAATCATCACAACAAAGTGTCAGCAAAGTGTTCAAATTTGTGATAATATTTCATTCATTTGCTGATGTAAGAGACATTTGCCCTCCTGATTAGTAAACAGCAACCACAAAAACGTGCCACAATCTCACTGGCACCACTGTCAGTCACACAAATATCAGTGCTGCAAAGCTTTCACCATGGCTTCCAGGCACTCAACAGCTATTGTTGCTTTTGCTTTGTCAACATCTGAGGTTGCATTAGACAGGTCCAGCTGAGCTTGCTCTAGTTGTTGATTGGCAGTCTAGAAACAATACAAACATCACTTAAAGCAATGACCAAAATAAAGTATTTTAAAGAACAATCTCTTTTAATATATGTACAACATTTGCTAAGCATATGACTGTCTCTACAAGACATGATTCTGTATGCAGCATCTTATTATTTATATTGAATATTCATGCAAATGGATGACATTTTGAAGGAAATGATACCAAAATGAATGTTTTGAAAAATGTGAGGACTGGTACTGAATTAGTTTGATGACGTAAAACAAGTAACCGGAATTTGCAGCACGCCGTTTTAATTTGCGTTTTATAATTGAAACCAATGCCTCAGAGATGTGTTGTGGCAGAATGCTCAAATTTTCTTGAAAAGGCCAAAGGGATGCTTGAAAAGGAATGTGGTCCGAGTCCGGATTACTTGTTTTACGTCACGCTGGTCCAAATTGTCACCAATTCCTGTGTTACTGTTTCTTCCCTGCCAGTCGGAAAGGGCATGG
Source organism: Epizoanthus ramosus (assembly GCA_026413505.1). NCBI lineage: Eukaryota > Metazoa > Cnidaria > Anthozoa > Zoantharia > Epizoanthidae > Epizoanthus > Epizoanthus ramosus. The sequence continues at coordinate 7,655 of JANVCJ010089085.1, forward strand.
TACATGTAGGAGCCACGAAATAGTCAAATTTCAATGCTCAATTAAGGTACTTGCACTGGAAACATTTATTGCTTCCAATCAGTTTGAAAACCCTAAAGGCAAAGGTACTGGTGTCTAATATCTAATTTCAGCTACAGGTTGTCGTGTATTAAAACTATACAAAGTTTTATCATGGTTGACATTAATTTTCCTTCCCCCCCCCCCTCCTATCTTAATTTTTTGGCCAAAATGTTCGTAAAACAGGAAATTTAATTGGTCTGGCCTCATGTATAATTATTTGGGTTGTGAAGTCCTTTCTCCATTTCTGGATTGATAAACACTGCTATCATTGATTCTAACAAAACATGTCATCAGTACAGCATATTACTAAACAGATTTCCCCACTTCAGCTGTATGTAGTTGCATGTACATGTATTTGAAAAATTATTTTTGCTCAAGCAAGAGTAATGCTTGATCTTGGATATTTGGAAAAAATACAAAAATAATGCGTCCAAAAGAATTCTAACGAAAGCAATAAACACATTGACCATGTGCACAAAATGCGAGATAAATGACTTGAATCCCACTTTACCTGGCGGGCATTTGGCCTAACACCACCACTTGGACTGAACAAGTCTCGGTAAGCTACATTCAGACCTCTGTCGATTCTTCTATCGCCTTTTGGTTGATACTTCACATTATCAATAAGGCTTCTAATTCCATCTGGAGTGAGTTGATCTCCTTGAAGAGTGTTGAAGTTGAATTCTACATTTGCTTGGTCACCATAAGTTATAAATCCAATGTGGTTACCAGGCCATGAAGGATTGAATGAGCCCACGACGTTCTTGGCAAACGTCTTAAGTCTGTCAAAGTTAGCACTACCAATACTGGTTGAAGAATCTACTAAGAATCCAATATCTAATGGCCGACTACCAGGTTTTGGACGACCTATAATTTTAAAATAAATACATTTAAAGGTTAGGCAATTTAGGTGGTTTGAAATATTACATTTTCAGGGATAAAAGAAGTCCAGTCCACTTTAAAGTTAGCAAAGCTGACAATGGTATGGAATTATTACTTAGTCAGTCATACTTCATTAGATTCTAAACTAATAATTATATTTCATAATTTTATTGTACTTTTTACAATAAAATGATCCAACGTCTATTACAATGTACATGTAAAACAACTACATCTAGAAAACAACGACAATAACATTAGTGTAACATTAGAGTGGATAAGTATTAACTATTTAGCCTATTTTATCCACCAGGGTCCGGTTGTTCAAAGGGTGGATAAACTATCCGCTGGATAAGTGCTTTCTATTTTCAGTAATTAGTTTATAATCGAGGCTGTGTGATACCATTTTACCCATTGCATTAGTAGTTTTCCACTCACTGAATAACCAGGGATAGATAAATCAACAAGAAACTGGCCGGACAATCTTTGACTTATTTTTAAAAGTGTTTAGCACTTATAATTATCCGGCAGATAGCTTATCCACCCTTTGAACAACTGGTTCCAGATAAGGATTAATTTATCCACTGGATAGCACTGTTCACTCTTTCAACAACTGGGCCCAGTAAATTACATTTCTTGTTAAAACACTTACTGCATGATAAAAGATTGAGATCAGAGACCATTTATTTATAACTGTCATTGAGGGCCCAGGTTTCCCTATACAAACTCAACCAACTCTCGACATTCAAATTAACCTGAAGCTCAATGATTGGTCCAAGAATTAGTACATGTATCTTGACAGCATTTTAACTGAAAGCCTCTTCATATGTGTTGAAACAGTTGCTGACATTTTAGCTCATGCAGACTTAAAGAAGTTGTTGATTGGTTTTTATGAAACTATCAGTGTAAACTATACATGTAGCTCTGAATGGGAGGAGCAGGAAATACATGGTGATTTGAGTCAAGCCAAAAATAATACCTGTACCCGTGAGTAGTAGTAAGAACCAAAAATGTTTCAATTACAAATTCCCCTCTCAAATGCACAATTTAATCACCTTCTTGAATCTTGCGTACAATAGCTGGCTTTTCATTTTCCAAGTCTTCGGGAATGAACACATCCTCCTCCTCTGGTGCAATAGGTTTGAGCTGGGAACGTTTAACATCAGATCCAATTCCAATTACATAAACCTCAACGCCCCTGTTTCGAAGTCGTTGTGCTCGTTCACGTACTTCTTCATCATCCTCTTTTGAAAGTTGTCCAGCGGCAAAGAAAACCAAAACCTAAAGATAAACAAAAGAGTCTTTCAAAAAGCACTTGTAGCATTGCAGTCATAAGACTATAATATAAGACCAAAGTTTAGGAGTAAAAACAACATGGATTCATGAAGATATCAATGTCATAGATACATTCCACTGAAACAGGCCTCAAAATAACTGCTAGCTACCGGCAAAAATGGCAGTACAAATCTCAGAAATGTGTTGTTTTGCCAGTGGAAGTTTTCCTACTAGCAATATTTTGCCAACTGGCGATTTTTATGAGAAATAAATTTATTCAATAAATTCTAAACAGGCTTTTCTTAATATTTGTACAATTCAAATAATTACCAATAAAGAGGAATTGGAGTTCTAGTATTTTACCAAAACCTGATTTGAAATGGCCATCCATGTTGAAGTATCCTTGAAGCATCAAAAGTTGAGCCTGCAGTATTCACTGTTGCTTGATAAGCGTGCAGTACCATTCATTCCCAGGTCCTTGCAGCAGTGGGACTTCAGAGTAGGGCCCTAAGTACTACATGTACAGTAGTGCCGAAAAGAAACGCCGTGAAATTTCGCGAGATTTCGGCTATTGTCTTGTCACAACGTTTCGCGAGATTTCGCGAAATTTCGTACGATCTTTCAACGAGATTTCGTGGCCGTGCATATTTAAATATTCATG
>JANVCJ010089096.1:0-10529 GCA_026413505.1 Epizoanthus ramosus
GACCTCGGAAGGATGGAAAGCTGAGTGAACTTTAGCGGGAAAGAAGGTCACACAAATGTTCAACCCTCGACCAGGCCAGGGATTGAACCCAGGACCTTAGGGTTGGGAGGCAGAGATCTTACCACTGCGCCAACCCCTCCGCCAACCCCTCAGCGATGTACAAAGCTGCTTTGTGTTATGTTGAACAAACCATGACCGATCACATTGTTTTGTTTTACGTGTGAGCCCAAATGTTTCTATTGGATAGTCGTTCATTTACATTTCAAAACCTTTTGTGTTTTGTGCAGGGTAGATCAAGGCCAGCAAACAAAGGATATAGAGAACAAAAACATACAACAAAGAACTCGCAGAGTTTCCTAACCAGTTCCCTTTCCACGGCATACTCATGTGCTCACTGGCTTTTCTTGTATGAACATCTGCATGCAACTTAGTGTCGATAGATGGATAACTCGCACTAGCTTCTTCTCTCTTCAGCGGTACATGCATGTCTATAAGGAATCTCTGCTCTCCTGATGGGCTCCTATATAGACCAATCGTCCCCTCGATCACAAAGGCGGCTAGGTACTGACAATATTTTGGTACCTCACTACCTGGCCTGCCCATTCATTTCATTTCGGTCAACAAACTCAACAACTTTCATCAAGCTCAATACCGATTGTCAAAAGAGCCACCTCTTGAGAACGTACGTTGCTCGGTCTCTAAATAAACTAATTAAAGTCTTTCACTTTGTTTCGAAACGGATCTACCTTTTATCTCAGTTCTTGAGCCCTCAATAGCCAACTCTAGATCTGAAGGACATACGTAGTCATTCGACATTGATATGGGGATCTAGCAGTCCTTGGGGGAGGGGTCAGTAGGGTATCTAGCAGCCCTTCGGGGTAGGGGAATAAGGGGTACCTATAGCAGCCCTTGGAGGAAGGGAAATAGGGGTTCCTAGCAGCCCTTAGGGAGGGGTATAAGGGGTACTGAATAGCAGCCCTTGGGGAATATGTAATAGGTATACCTAGCAGACCTTGGATGGAGAGGTATAAGGGGTACCTAGCGGCCCTTGGGGGCGAGGGGTAATAGGGGTACGTAGCAGCCTTTGGGGTCGAGAGGTAATAGGGGTACCTAGCAGCCTTTGGGGGCGAAGGGTAATAGGGCTAGGGCTACCTAGCAGCGCTTGGGGGCGATGGGTAAGGGTTAGGGTTAGGTTATGGTTAGGTTAGGTTAGGTTAGGTTAGGGTTAGGGGTACCTAGCGGTCCTTGGGGGCCAGGATAATAGGGGTACCTAGAAGCCCTTGGGTGGAGTGGTAATAGAGCTAGGATTACCTAGCAGCCCTAGGGATCGACGGGTAATAGGTGTACCTAGCTGCCTTGTTGGGGCGAGGGGTAACAGGGGTATCTAGCAGGCCTTGGGGGAAGAGGTAATAGCAGCCCTTAAGGAGTCGTATAAGGGGTAACTAGCAGCCCTTGTGGGGAGGGGTAATAGGGGTACCTAGCAGTTTGGGGGGGAAGGGTATAAGAGGGACCTAGTAGTTCTTGGGGGAAGGCCTTGCCGTTTATTAATCGCGCACGCCTTCGGGTCACTTGTTACTGAAGTGTGCAAGTCAGAATTCAGTTTGGAGAGCCGCGCCTACTTCTTATACTTACAAGGGTAGGCAGTGTTAATTGGCGGGTAAAGTGAAGTTGGCTCTCCTTTCTACAGCAGCAGAACATGTCCACAAACAAACATTTCACCTCTTTTCTAAACTCTGGATTAAACGAAATGTGAAGCACAGGATTAATGGCTGAAAAAGTTATCATCAAGCCAAAGACGAGCAAACCCTCAACTGTAAAGGGGTCAAGCGCTTCCTGGACTGGAAGGAAAGCATACTGCACATTTGTAACATAGAAAGGGACCATGCAAACAATGAAGGAGGCAACCTCTATCAAGAGGATGGTAATGGCTCTTCTGTTTCGCCTGGCGCGGTTGATGGAGCTCTGAGATCGGTCATTTGGACACACGCCGTGTGATTTCAGCTTCTTAATCATCTTGAAGTACGTTAGAATAAAGAATAACATAGGGAAGGCTCCTAGGAGCATCGCGGCACACAAGGTCACGGCCCGGATGTTCTCCTCATCCGTAATGAACCAACAGTATACTGTCCCATGTGGAGGGACAATAATGAGCCCCAGACTGGCCACGAAGAGTCCAGCGGTAATCAGAGGAATTGTCCAGCAACCTATCGCAAGCCGTTGGGCAGTTCGGAGAGACATCTACAAGAAAATAAAGCAGGTTTAAGATAAAATAAAAATAAAACAAATAAAAATAAAATAAAATAAATATATAGAGAGAATGTAATATTTATTAGCGTTTCCGCTATAAATTTTGTAGATTTTTTAATGCACATGAATCCTATGAAGTTATTGAACGGTATTTCATGAATAAGGTACTTCTGTCGCCTGTTGTATTGAGTCATACAGAACCAGCAGAAACTCACAAATTGTTTGAAGAGTGAACATCTTGCCCGAGGCGAAAGCCGAGCCTGTCGTATCGCCTGATACTTGCCCTTTGCCGAGCATCTGTCCAATGGGAGCGAATTAAAATAATCTGTCCAATTGTTGAATTAAAATAATAGCTATAGCTTCTATACTTTGTTGTTAAACTTTCAAGAAATAAATATATCATATGTATAATATTAATAATTAACAATTATTCCGCGAAAGAGCCTTGAATATGAGATCTGATAGGTAGCTGCCGAGGCACAGCGCCGAGTTGGCTATAGCCATTGTACATATCCAACAACTGTGGGTCGAATAATTGTATTATTCCATGAACGCGCATTAGATACGAGATGATAGGTAGCTGCCGAGGCACAGCGCCGAGTTGGCTATAGCCATTATACATATCCAACAACAGTGGGTGGAATAATTGCTTTTATTAAATACCCAATTACAAGTATACCAATTTGGAATAATATGAATGTAATTTGTGTAAATAAGATAGAATAAATATGTTTACTTCTATTTTAAGAAACAGCTGTATTGTTCTGGAAACAGCTGTCTTTCCATATATGGTCAAAGTAAGGTATATATAACTAGTGAGTAGTGGCCCAATCAAAAATTGAGAGGAATCCAGAGTCCAGTGCTAGTGGTTGACTATGACTCTGTGGTTAAAACGGTTTAGAAAATTATTATTATTAGGACCGACAGATGTGGATATGGCATTCTATTATTGTATATAAACATTTCAGTATTTTGAAAATGTGTAAACAGTATCACTCGAAGATATATAACCTAAATCATGTACATAAACTCATTTGCGAAGAATAAAATTTTCTAAACCGGCGAAGTTCAAATAGAATTAAAAAATGAATGCACTTTTACTAATCGTGTGATTTATCTTTTCTTATTTACGGTGCGTTCGTTTGGCTCTATTTTCGGGGAGCTATTCCTATTCCGGAATCCTTGAAATACATTCTGTATATTTTGTTCCAGGTAGCAGAATGGCCAGAATGTATATTCCATGTAGTTCTATTCCGGAATAAGAATATCCCAATCGAATGCATCCTTTAGTTAGTAACATCAGAAAGAGTAGCCGAGTTAAATTCGTTTGCAGGTGAGTTTCTTTCGGATTAGGATCAAACTCAATGCATCCAATCAGAACAAATAAGTAACCGCCATTGAATATCTGACAAAGGATGATCTAGAGATTAGCTGCACAAAGTGAAAATAACAGTTTCTAGAACATGGTGATTAGATCGAATAGTACAGTACTTACCCTCTGTGATCTGACGGTCTTTCAAACTGAGCGAGATATCACAACCTCTTTAATAGTCTTATTTACATATGAGAGCTCTAGATGTAAATACTACCGCTCTTTTAAACTGCTCTTTCAGTCCTAATTTCCATGAAAGCGCCTTACAAACTAAATGGGATATCATAAAGTTTTAATAAAAGTATAAAAGGGTAAAAATATAAAATGTGGCGATTCAAATAAAAGGTCTTGATGTGCCGGCATATATGATGAGCGCAATGAGTCATGTAAAATCATGAGAGAAAAAACTAAACACCGAGTGGGCTCTTATTGGCATGTTATTACACTTTTAAATTTTAACACACGAGTACATCATGTGTCCATTCAAAATCTCTTTTTTAGTAGGTCATAATATTATTACATAGTTATTATATATAATATTTATTATTTATAATAATCAGTATTAATCATTTGAATCACTACATTTTAAACTAAGAAAATATATACTGGACTTCAAGCCTAAAAAGTCAACCAGTTAGTAGATCGATGTGTTATTTGTAGCATTAGCCATATAGAAAAATACACGTACCTGTTTCTGCAGTGGTTTGACAACTAAGTGGTACCTCTCCCAGCTGAGGCAAATGAGAACGGAAACAGACGTACCATAACTCGTGTAGAAAACCAAGAAAATACCCTGGCACGCAACGAGCTCCAAAGGCCAACTCCGGTTGGCACAGTAAACCAGATAGATTGGCACAAATGATAATACTTTGAGTATGTCGCTGATTGATAAGTTGAGGTTGAAAAAGTTTGTTATATTGTGGTAACGTTTCTTCCGCATTGTGACTGTAATTAAGATGCCATTACCGATGACACTTGCGACTAACACGATGACGAGCCATGTTGTTCGTATTGCTGAGAGGACGTTTCTTGACTTACTGCTGTCAGTTGATACATCCGTTAAATTTGTGTAGTTCATCTTGTTAACTCTAATAACTGTGAATGTTTAATGCTCTGTCTCTGTGTCTATCTCTGCTTCCGTCTCTGTATCTGCTTCTCTCTCTCTTTCTCTCTGATTTCAGTAAAAAAAACGACAACTTTCGTCAACTTAGCAGTAATTAAGAGAAGATCAGCTGCGAAAGTCTTGAAGGAGGAACGTTATGTCTCTCTTAGGAATTCGACATTTATCTCTGCAAGCTGACGACCGATGAACCAGCTTTAAACACTTAATGCAGAGCGGCGTCTTCTTTCATATATCTCCCTTGCAGCCAACTTGCAGCTGCGTTGCCAATGTTGAATTTGTGCTGTTGCACACCGCTGTTTTGAAAGCCGATTTATATATGGTAATTTAATCACTTTTAAAATGATAAGGCTTAAGATTGAATTCTGCGTATTATCGATTCATGCAAAGCAATAAACCCGCCATTTCCACTCCACTGCCAGATGAATATCCGGAAGTTCTGAAATATCATTACTTAGGAAGACAAATATCTGATGATTGATCCGGAAATCAAACTTGAAATGATTAGGAAAGCCCTCGGATAGATCCATTACTTTAATATAAAATAAGATAGATCTTTTTTTGTATTTTAGCTGCATTACACCTGTCTCGAGGTGTTCCCGTCCTGAAGTTACTATCGGATATACAACTGGCAAGATCAGATCGACAAATGGATAGTATTCGATTGAGTGTCTTAAACTCTTATTCTTAATTCTTAAGCCGGCTAAATGACGTAAGAATTGCGTGCACTGAGTATTTTAATCAATAATAAAGTTTGCTTCCTTTCCATGAAAAAATTGAATTCTACAACCTCAAACAAAAGATTGTTTGCTTTAATTACGTTCTAGTGAAATGTTTGTATGCTTTAGGAATACGAGTGATTCACAGCTACAATGAATGTGATTTTATTCTAGCACTTCTAAAATTGTCCATCCTCACCTTGCTCATGTTTTCAGAACTGCATTTTATCTAATTAAAAAAAGTTCGTAAACTCCTAATCGTTAAAATAATTTGTTGTCAAAATCACCATATTTTGCTTTATTTCAGGCCGCCTACACTAAATCAACTTCAAGATATTTTAATTTTGAAAAACTAATTTATATGCCAACAAACTACAGATGAAATTACTTCTATGACCTTGTCAAATAGAAACTTGAATAACGTTATAAAGTGAAGTCAATACATTTTAGACGAAATGAGAGATAACTACCGTAGCCGGGGACTACAAAGCTCTACAAAATTTTCATTTACACATTGTAATTTTTGAATATGTTGAATCCTAAGAAATGCTGAATATAAAATACGATTAAAGCTGTTTTTTTACAGAATCAGACAAATTATAATTATTACAAGAACATAATTTTGGAAAGACGGAGATGTCACGAAATGTTTAACAGCGGTGGAAAAGATAAGAGAGTATTATTGGATATATCAGCGGTGCTTAGGATATAACAGAAAAAAAGACAAATAGGCTTTTGGGTGTTAGGATTTTGCATTTATTCCATACTACTAAGCAACCTTAACAAGTCATTTTTGCCGGAAACTAATTTCGTGATGTCATTATTATAATGTAAGCAAAATTGAGCGTCAAAACTAGCTCAAAACACATATACAATAATAATAATAATAATAATAATAGAAATAGTAACAGAAATAGTACTAATAGAAATAGTCATAGTCATAGTCATAGTCATAGTCATAGTCATAGTCATAGTCATAGTTTTCTTTTTCTAAAATAGAGGAATAAAATCACATCGATTTACCAAAATTACACTGATTTCCGAGACAACAAGAATTAAACTTTGTATATACTGAGCAAGGAAATAAGAAAGAAACGAAATGCAAATGAACACCGAAAACATGCTTTAAAACATACTCCTTAAACACGACATTTTTAAACCACGAATGGACGCAGAAAAAAAGTATTAAATACTGCCTTAATGGCGTATAGCGAACATCAAGTCCTACTCAGACAGATCAGTGCACGTGGACTGACTGGGGCGACACATCACTTGAAACAAGAGAGTGCGTAGGTCATGGCAAAAGTCCATTATATTTTGGCTCCAATACAATGGCAAAGAAAAATATGGAAGTACAAATTCAAATTCCAAAGCCACTTGACTGAATGAGAATTAATGAGAAGTTATTCATTAATCGACAGAAATTGGAGGCTATCCTTGCACAGTTACGGGACATATTCAGGGTGAAATTAGGAAGGAAGAAAAAAGGACTAGACAAAGCCTGAAAGCCGATAAGAGCAGTGGAATGCGCAGCCCAGCTCAATAAGGAAAGGAAACTGACCTCTTGATAAACAACTATGAGAGCAATCGGTGGCGCATCGGAGATCTGAAGAAACAAACTTTGAATCAACTATATTCTACAAGTTTGAAACACCTTGTACGATGTACAGCGAAATCAGAAGTGAACTAAATTTTGCAGACGAAGCCGGGAGAATGGTTTTGCCATTCTAGCATAGTGCAAAACTGTTTTAGGAGTAACCATTAAAACATAAAGCCAGTTTTCAAAACCAAATGGCCAAGAAGACGACGATGAATCCTCCAGTGATGTGATGTGATGCGACGTGATGTGATGTAATGTGATGCGATGTGATGCGATGTGATGCGATGTGATGTGATGTGATGTGATGTGATGTGATGTGATGTGATGCGACGTGATGTGATGCGACGTGATGTGATGCGATGTGACGTGACGTGATGGGATGTAATGTGATGTGATGCGATGTGATGTGATGCGATGCAATGTGACGTGATGCGATGCGATGCGATGCGATGTGATGTGATGTGACGTGATGTGATGTGATGCGACGTGATGTGATGCGATGTGATGTGATGCGACGTGATGGGATGTAATGTGATGTGATGCGATGTGATGTGATGCGACGTGATGTGATGCGATGTGACGTGATGCGATGCGATGCGATGCGATGCGATGCGATGCGATGTGATGTGATGTGACGTGATGTAGGTGTCATGCAATGAATGGCCGTTCCATTATATTGCGTATAAACTTATGATATAATCCTTAGCGAACTTTAATCTGGCAAATAATACTTGATTTTTTGTATAAATCTCTAAATAGCCCCGGTACTGAAGTAAAAGAGAGAAGGTGTGAAAACCTTTTCAAGGTTAACGCTGTAACACGGCGTTGTAGCATAATTTCTAACTTTTCTTCAAATATAAATCATGTATGTTTTCAAGAGAAAGTTATTTAAGTTTCCCATGATGTTGTGTTAAAAGCAGTTACAACAAATAGTAAAGATACTACATGTACGCGCAGTTTGAACTGTCTGAGAAACAATAAAACAAATAGCATTTTGATCATCATCAGAGGTTACTGGAAGAGTTCACAAAAATGGTGAGTTCACCTTGTAACCATAGCTGCGCTTTCCATGGAAACATGTTCAAACCTAATATAATGCATATTACAGAATTACAGAGATCGAACCGAAAGCATAAAGCTACACTGTACACATTGTTTCAACAAATCGCCCTGAGACTAAACTTACGGAAGATCTATAGATAAATATAAAATTTAATGGCTTTGCATTTATATTGCGCACTTTCCATGTTCAAATGCGCATTATAGGACCACAGCGGAGATATAGAAAACTGCTCGTAATCGATTTTAGCAGAATCTTTGGTATATAAACACTTTAGAGAAAAGCGCGTGGTAAACGATCGTAATTGAGTATTGCGTCATGCGGTATCGGGCAAAGCCGTACGAGATAAGCTCAGTATAAGCTGAGATGAGGGTGCTGTGCATGAAGTGTACTCCGGATTCTCACTGCGCTCTTGTCACTGACTCAGTCACATTGTATGTCTTCATTTGACGTACGAGTAATCGGGTTATGTCCCACACGTTATAATATAATCCTTGCTTTTTACCACACACATTAATTGTTACTTATACATTCGGTAATGGTTTGTTTTCTTTGGCAAGGGACAAGCTGAACATAAGGTTGCCACCCCTTAGAAAATAGTTCAGATAATATGTAAGGAATGAAGGCCCGAATCTCTCGAGAACTGGAAGAAAAACTCGATTAAGAATCTCATTGATCGTTTTTGGCCTATGTCCTTTCTTTTCTAATATGAACAACAGCATCTTTTACACGCAGCATTTGAACTATTCTCTACAGGGTGGGCGCCATGGCAGATTATAACGCTTACAAAATTCCAAAATCCTATGCAAAAGTGTTTATTTATGTCAAATCGGATTCTCATTTCAGCGATTAACTCATCTTCTGATTGGCTCTCCTAGCAGTTGGCTACCCGGTCCAAAATGTGCTCGGATTATTGTCGGTTCGAAGAGCACAAGATCAACTTGTGCGCCGAGTGTATGTGCGGATTTCAAATTTGCGCTAGCAACCATGTTTCCTCGTACAGTCTCGATCTGTGGAGTACTAGTGACAGTAGTGACTGCTTTTGTCATTTTGTCATTTCTCTACGTCCAATCGACCGCAGCGGCTTCAAGGCTTGGGGTAACGTACACAGTTATATCCTGTTTCGTCTTTTCTGCATGATTATTTGATTGCACAGTTTTGGTGAGTTCGGAAACTAGTGCTGCAAGGGGATTCTTTGGCGTCCCGCTGACGGCTTGCTGTTTCTGTAGTGTACTTTATAATACTAGGAAAATTATCGAACTGCCAGAGACCGGCCACAAACCCAGCTTGGTTAATTTTGTTATTTTCATAAGATAACAATAATAGAATATTTAAAGGCAACGTACAAGCTATGATCCCAAACTGCGACAAATTATCGATACGCAATTACTATTACATCATATTACATCCCAGGTAGACGTTATAGATCTCATCTAGGGAAACTGTGATGCAACAGATTGATAGGCGATAGGAAAATGACACACTAACATACTCTCTTTAAAATGTTTGCCCCTCAACTTGTCAGAAAAATAATATACAACTAAATATGTTTGCATACCCTTTGTATCAGTTGAGCTACGATACTTCAAAATAATTGATAATAAATAGTAAATAGTATTATAAAGACCATTATTTTCCTATTGAATGACTATCCATTTCAGTTGTGTAAATTCCGGTAGTAAATGCGGGGAAACGTGTTCCCGTGCAAAAGGGTTGACACAACTTCGGGGTCCTGTTAAAGAGCGCTTTACTGCTGCGCATAAGATGTATGAAACGGCAAACATGGAACGTTCTGGATTGAGAGCTGTACGTTCCATTATAAGAATTGAAATCCGGATTTTGTAATCCAAAACTAGGCTGAACGTGCTATTTTCAGATCTTAGTGGAAAAAGCCAAGAGTGGATCTGGTTTAAGGCTATTTATCAGCGGTATTTTACCATTTCGCCCAGTATCTTAGCAAGACCTAAAAGATCAACAAACCCGGCTGTAGGCGCAAGTTACTAGGGTAGTCTAGGGGCAAATGCATCCGGTTATTGTATGGTTGTCTGGGGCAGGACCACCACTTGCTAGGGTGGCCAGGGGCAGACACGCCAGTTACTAGGGTGGCCAGGGGCAGACCCGCCAGTTACTAGGGTGACCAGGGGCAGACCCGTTACTAGGGAGACCAGGGGCAGACCCGTTACTAGGTTACTAGGGTGACCAAGGGCAGACCCGTTACTAGGTTACTAGGGTGACCAGTTACTAGGGTGACCAGGGGCAGACCCGTCAGTTACTAGTGTGACCAGGGGCAGACCCGCCAGTTACTAGGGTGACCAGGGGCAGACCCGTTACTAGGTTACTAGGGTGACCAGGGGCAGACCCGTTACTAGGTTACTAGGGTGACCAGGGGCAGACCCGTTACTAGGTTACTA
>JANVCJ010089107.1:0-10526 GCA_026413505.1 Epizoanthus ramosus
AACATCATCTTTCAGCATGAAATTCTTGATGGATGTTGGCCGTGCTGCTGCTTGATTGCCTTCTCGCCGTGGTTGTGCGGCTGCTGATTCTGCTCCTGTGTTTTTGTTCACACAAAAATCAAGGATATCTGTAAATTTTTCAAGGCATTTTTGAAAGAATTCAAGGACTTTTCAAGGCCTGTGCAAACCCTGTGTAATGCTACGGCAGCAAGTGCTTGTACAGGTTAAAACTAAGCTGACAAGTCTGTTATCACAACCTACCATTTAATGTCCTCCAGGTTGTCATGCTTTTCGATTGTGAAAGCACACAGAAGACTCGACATCTTCTTGTAACAACTCTGTATGAAAACATGGAAAGGGAATTGACAGTTTCTACCAGTTCTAAGCAATTGTTTCTATAGTATGAGCATCATGGACATTACACTTACGGGGTTTTCTGTTGTCACTTTTAACTGCAGGTCATGTTATGAAAAACCATTGTTCAAGTCCTTCTGCAAACCTTTGGGTGTTTCAATTTAGAGTTATAATTCAAACTCTGTGAATTTCATTGCCACAGACCTTTACTAACTATCTTGTTGACAATGAGTTTTACTGGAATCTGTAGCAAATCCTGCTGGGATACACTGGAAATTTAGCTTCTCCAAGAATTTCGTCATTTTGGCTGTGATGCTAGTGTTTTCAAAGTTGACAACAACAACAACAACATTTTATTCAGTTCCATGAATACCAAGATTGCAACTCTATACAGACATATACGATATTTCTGTAGTCTTTTCATGTTTTTTTTAAGTATTTCATCTCCATTTTGAAATACCCTATTGATCAAACATTTTGCCATTTTTTGCAGCGTTTAAGAATTTGGAAATATTTTATTGTCCTGGGTAAAATTTTGTCACATCAGTGTATCACAACTTGTCATGATTTCCATTGTTTGGTATGCTTCAAGTAAACACATCCATTTCACAGAATTCCAGTTTCACAAAATCTACAATGTACCACACCAGTGCATATGCAAAGTTACTCTCAGACAAATGCCTCGTTTTAGCATCATGCTCACAGGAATGCTATTAGCACGTCCTTCAGGCTCGTCATCTTGTGTCATCATGGAGTTACCTCACTGACAAGTTTATTATCTCAACCTACCATTTGAAGTCCTCCAGACTGCTATGCTTTGCTATTGTGGAAGAACACAGAAGACTTGGCAACTTCTTGTGGCAACTCTGCATGAAAACACAAGAAGGGGAATTTATTATATAGTTTACGGGGTTTTCTACATCAGTTTTAACTGCAGGTCATGTCATGAAAAACCATTGTTCAAGTTCCTTTGCAAAACTATTGGGTGTTTCAATTTAGAGTTATAATTCAAAATCTGTGTATTTCATTGCCACAGACCTTTAACCAAATATGTTGTTGACAATCTGTCTTAGACCTAGGTCATTGTCAAACTTTTCGTGTGCCAAGTCCAATGCTAATGAGTTAGAACTTGTAATGCATTTTATTCATTAGCATTAGATTTGATGCATGAAAAGTTCAACATTTGATGTGGGCCTTGCTGGAAAAAGTAAAAAGCAGGTGGGCTACACCGAGATATGGGCCCCATTTCAAAAATTTCTGGATCAACCCCAGCTTTTCACAGAATTGTCAGTTTTACAAAATTCTACAGTGTACCACTCCAGTGCATATGCAAAGTTACTCTCAGACAAATGCCTCGTTTTAGCATCATGCTCACAGGAATGCTATTAGCAAATCCTTCAGGCTCGTCATCTTGTGTCATCACCGAGCAACTTGAACTTCACTGCCATTCACAGCAACAGACAATATAATCTTCTACACTGAAATAAACCTGTTGTTCTTGATTAACAAAATACTTCGACTCGACTCAAAAAATATCTAAAGGAATCCTCCCCTTACAAAATACTAGTGAAACTGGTTTCAATGCTCCACGAATTGCTCGATGCAGGTCCCTCCACTGGATGGTTAATGATGATGGTACTCGACTCGGCCGCAGTGACTCGAGCACGTGTTTATAGCCGTTGAACACAATTCTAAATGCTACATTCTATTTTTAATCAAATTTCGATTCCATGAAACTATCACATTATCACAGAATGCTTGGTTTCCACTACCGCCAAATGGGGGATTGCAAATTACGAAGAAGAAGTGCAAATATTGTTAGCTTTGATTATAACCATGCCATTGCCAGAAGAAGTGCAAATATTGTTAGCTTTGATTATAACCATGCCATGCGGCATGCGCTGATCAGTGATGCGGCCCCTGGATATTCCGGACAAACATATTTTGGCCTTCCAAAGTGTTTCGAGTATTAAAAATAAGTATCGAGGAACGAAAGTCCGTGAGAGATGGTATCAACTTAGCTTGCTTAGTTTATGTTACATTGCATTTTAACATACTAAATTCAAGGAAATTGGGGGCGCATTCTACACTTGGGCAAACGCAGCCAAGTGAAGAATGCGCCCCCGTACGCGAGTCCAAAAGTGCTTTGGGCATATTATACACAATATACTTTCTGTAAATCGTAACAAGTCCGACAATAATACTTCTACTGCACAAAACCAACATAATTTTCTACTCCAAACTAAGAATAAATACATTCATTCCCAACAAACCACAACCCCTTACCTTCGATTTCTGGGAAGAAACAGCGAAGAGAAAGACCACGAGGAGAGTCCGATTTTTGTACCGGTTGAACACGTGACAAAGTAAAAGTATCTGATTGGATAAAACATGCATGGTCTAGTACTCATGCGTTTATGTTGACCTCCGCTGGTCAACCTGAGTACCAGAGTAAATTTTAAAATCACCGTAAATGACCGAGTTAGCGCCGCGGCGCTTATTTCAAACCTGTACCAGCCTACTTGGGGGTGCGGCGCAAATTCGGGCAGCGGCGCTTATTCGGCAGCAGCGCTTATTTCTAAACAGCTGAAAAGCAAAATCCCAAGAATATAGAGGATCAAGTTGCAAACGTGTTTTAACCAGTACTTTTAAAAAAAGTCCCGGGGGGGGGGGACATAGCGGAAAAACCCCGCGCATGCGCAGTAATCTCTTGATATGAATGCATGGGTTTCAAAACACGAAGAAAGACATTTTTAGATGAGCTTTTACTACACGAAAGATTAGTCTGATCGACGGGAAATTTTGAAGAGAAGAAAAACATTTAGTAGTTATTACGTGAGTGCAGAAAAATAATTATTCTGGTGCGAATAATGTTATTTGTGGATAGCTCCAGCAAGTATACTCAACGGACGCCTCGCAAATATTGAAACTTCAAGGCAGTGGTGAAATTTGTTTGAGATAAGGTCGCAAGAGTTTGTTTAAGCTCTAAACTTCGTCAAACGGATGGTAATAAAATACAGTACAACATATCAATTACGAAGTTTATAATTTTCTTACGGAAATTTATGCGAACCACTTGAAGTCGGCAAAGTTCTACTGTTGAAATCGACTCAGTGGTTGGCCTCTCTTGCTTCGACCCTGATGGCTGTGGATTTCGATCGCATGATTCAAATACCAAACTGACGGCTTAAAACACTTTTAAAAGTACCAAAAACACCGTAGGTGTTTTATCTCCATAAGGTCCAATAACTGCAGAAGGCAGTCATGCAACCTCTTTTTTCCTTGGAAAATAAAACGCAATCAGGCTTCGTCAGTTCCATTTGTTCTGTGTGTACAACCTGTACTAGAGAGTTGAGTTGACAAACAGAGCCGAGCCGAGTGAAAATGCAATGAAATTTTGTCACCCTTGCTCATCACTCGACAACCCACTTGTTTCAATATCTTTCAAAGTGGTTCCCGAACTTCTCGAACAGTTTCAGTGTTTCCTCACCGCAACAAAATAGGAAAATATTGCTCAGAGATAGAAAATGAAATATCTGAATCGAATTTTTTCACACATTCTTGCTTCTTGGTTGGCGAATGTGCGCGCGTTGCAGTTTCGGCGGGAAAAGTGAAGGCTGCCAGCAGGTTTCCCGCTTTTTCTTGTGGCCATCAAGGTGTCCGACAGTTTACGACCTTGCACGAGAGGTTGAATTAATTTTATATTAATTTAATCTATCTATGCGAGTTTCTTTTTTGCGAAATTATGTCCCTACGGGGGTGAAATAGTAATTTTATTTTTGCTTCTCGTTCGAGAATGAATTTCAACAACAGTTGTGGTGGTGCAATTAATAAACTAGATGGTCTAGAGGCTCGCCAGTGTGGGTTTTCCGTCCCAATTTATATCTGCAGGACGCACCAAAACAAGCAACTACAAGAAAACAAAACTTGCTGTTATATCTCGACTGAAAACTCTAGCTGCAGCAGCAGTCTGGTTCCATGCCCCGTGCGTCTGTTCCCTGTGTTTGACCGGTTATCGGGAAAGAAGGGAACTTTGATTTGCAAAGACCATTTAAATCAATCGGATAAGAACACGACTATTACTTCACTGGAGGAGTACATTAAACCCCGATCACGAAAGGTGGGTTGACTTTGTTTATTTTTCTACATCTTACATTTTTAAAAAACGTAGTTTTCTGTATAATTAACTACATACATTTTTCATCAAAATAAAATTGCACAGCGAAAGAATGACGACACAGGAAGTAAGAAAGCACAATCGGACAGAATCAAAGAATTGGAAGATAAGAACGTACTGCTAGAAAACACTGTTGAAGAAATGGACCAGGAAATTAAACAGCTACAGACAGAGAACCTGGTTTTACGCCAAAAAATGTCAGGTAATGTTTCCAAAGTACAGAAATTGGGGGTGGGGGTACTCATCCTAAGTGTGACCCTGCCCTCCCGATGTATATTACACAGGGGAGAACCCCCAAATACAAAATTTTAAAAATAAAAATAATAAAAATATGAAATTATGACCCCCACTGATAGCGAGGTGAAAGGTACGGCACTGACATTACACTATGCCAAAAAGGGAAACCACTGACCAACCCTACTAACACTTTCTATTAATAATGATACCTTACAAAATTAACTGAACGTTGAGTGCAGGCCTCAAGTGGCCTTTACACAATAAAAAATAATTAGAAGGAGTCATAAACTTGATTTGGAAAGTAGTTTGAGGTGCATAATTTCACAAATTCCATAATATTCATACCTCTTCACCAAGGTAACTGAAAATGTCAGGGGCATGGGAGGGGACTTTCACCAAATATTTGAATTAGGTATTATATTTTGTCAGGCTATGAATCGTCAATGGAAATGCCTGAAAGGAAGAGGGGTAATACAATAGGAACAACTAACCTTCCTTCTATGGATAGGGTTTAGATAGTTCCGGAATTAGATAATCTCAAAACACTCAATGTTGTTATTTGACAGTTCCAAGTTTCCAAGAAAAAGTAAAGGCATTCCACATTACCCTGCGACAACACTACGAGGATGGTGGGCTTGCCATTTACAACCCCCAGAAAATGAAAGAGTTTGCAGAGAAATGTGCGCCAGGATTGTTTGACAACATATATGAGGCAATTTATAATGATGAAAATGGCAAACCATCCTCAAAGAAACAAGAGCAACAACTTCAAAGAACAGTTGCAATTCTGCACAACTTCTCATTCTTTCGAAGTCAGGTATTGTTTCTCTTAGAGATTTTGTTTTGTTTTTTCAAATCATGCAAGAGCAATTTGATACCCAACTGAAGATGTTATGTACAAAACTGAATTGGGTTTGTTTTGCTCATCATTTCTCCACTCCCACATCTAATGTTTTTATTGTACAACATGCTTGAAAATTAAAAATTCATAAAAAATATTTCTAATTCTAATTCAGACATTCACAAATAACCACACATGTGTAGGGCCATGGGCAACAGAACAACACCTGAATATTATTATTATTTTCAATTGTTTTCTGACTGACCAACAAAAAATTTTGAAACAAAATATACATATGCCTCAACAAATCAACTTGGTGTGGCCTCAAAGAGTAGTCAAGATAGCTAATGATGAATTCCAGTTCATTTCAGGACTTTTTGATGCAGGATATTTTCAGAGTGGTGTTATTTAAAAAGTGATTTTGTAAAATACTATTAAAGATCAATGTATTTTTATTTACCCCCCCCCCCCCCTTCCCAATCATGGACAAAAGGTTACAGCTCGTCAATAAACGATTCCTGGCTTGACTAGTTTCTTGTACTTGCAGAAAAACAACAGATTACAAGTGGACTGTGGTGTCTATATGTCCACACATGGGGCATCACAACAAGCAATGATGGCAGGCATGACTTTGGGATTTGGGCCTCACCCACGTTCAGTTCTAAACAAGAAGAAAGATCTTGCTGCAGCAAGCAAGAACATCAGTGTTGAAAGGCTAAAGAAAGCATTGGAAGTAAGTACGACCTCAGAAACTGTCATTTGCATTGGCTAAAACAAGGATACCAGGAACTATCTATTAAACTTCTGCTTCCCTCTGCAATTCCACAGGGGAAAAAATGGTGTTTGCATTGATTGATGATTTCCATGCTGTACACACACACCATGATCCAAAGACTCCAACAACAAGCACTGCCATACACATGGCAACTCAGATGGTTGAAGTTCAAAATGATCTGCCAGCAATTCCCTTGCCAGCTACTGGTCTACATCGCCTCATTACTCTGGACTTGCAACAGTGTCGTGGTGGAATAAGTGTCCCTGATATCCAGGTCCTATTTCTGAAGCACCTCAACAGCTTCATGGCAAGCTACTATCTGGCATCTCTGCCCCAACCATTCAGGGCATATAATATGCAGCAATCACAGCAGTGTGCAGAAGACCTGAGGCACAGGGAACAAAAATAAAATAAATAATTATGAATGGTATTAGTTTTTCATTATTTCCAGACAGATGTTGGTAATATTATTTTGTTTTTCTTTAGAACAAGTAGTTTTGATCAGGACTGTTGAGTTTGTTATAAATAGTATCAATATTAATGGCCACATAACTCCCTTCACATCAGAACTAGTAACCATTTTCTGTGTTCAGGTGTTACACAGAACTTGGGAGGAAAGAGTTGGATCTACTTAAAAACGTGGTTCTTATTGATGAAGATGAGAGACCATTAAAAGGATTTAACAACTACAAATACACCTTACTTCACATGGGAGAAGAAGTGCCAGCCCTTATAGAATATATGGAAGCAAATGTCCTTGTAACTACAGGTGACTGGCCGACATGGTATTTCCAGAAGAAAATTGTGGCCCAGGTACAGCTTTTATCAGAGGGGTCTTTTCAAAGTTATACTGATATTTTTACATGTGTTGCTGGTACTTTGTGTCTTTGTGTATCCCTCTCTTTCAAAATTCCCTGATCCACCACAAGGTTTCTTTGAGTAACCAAAGTCAAAGACAAATCACATTCTTTTTGGTTAGATTGAAATAGAAACTTGGAACCTCGGATTTGATATAAAAAAATTCACATTCTATTTTGTATCTTACTCTTGCAGTGGAATCCAGATGAAGACCCGAAACACCTGCTGTCACTAGCACCATGGCAGGGACCATTCCATGTCTCACTTAATGCCCAACAAAATGTTGTACAAATCTATAGGTTCTTGTTTGAACCATTGTTTAAGGCCTTGTTTGGGCAAAAGAAGATCCTTCCAAAAAAGCCAAAACCCTTTCGGGTTACCACTATAATTTCTTCATGTTTTGGTGGCTGGATTCTTGTCAGAGATACAATTACTAAGTATTTTGGTCCCAGTTTCAAAAATATTGAATTCAATGCCTTATTATATATTCTTGATGAAGTTGTCCCACTTGTTTTCTACTTTTACCCTGTAATTTTTCGTAGTGGAAATTTTGAAATGTACAAACAAAGTCTGATCCGAGTTGCCCTGATGTTCATCATCCACCACCGACACCACTACGACAGGGGAACACTTGCTCAATTGAGTGATATCCTTCACCATGAGCAAGCTGTGCCAGAGATAACTAACACAGAGAAGAAGGCTTTAAACTGCCTCACTGAGAAGAAAGTGGAGATCTTCCATTCATTGCTAAGAGGGTAGGATAATAATTTTAAACTCATCACAATTACACGAATTTTCTTGCAGATGAAAGCCATATTCAGCTTGTTCCAAGTGCAAGTAATGAAAAACTTACTGTTCTTACTTTCCCAATAACAATTTAATAAGTGATCCAAAAGGTTGCCCATAATTGTATATATATGTATTTACATACAGGAAAAACATACCAAGGGTGTAACAAGCGAAACCAACATTTCAGTCAAAAACAAACACTGTTATTTAACTTCTCTATGTTATGGTGTGTTGTTTCCTAAATGTTTTATTATGGTAAATCCTGGAATTGAGCAACAGGATCCTGCAGTGTCTTCCTTAGAATTCCAAACAATAAAACAATAAAAAAAATAATAAAAACAATAAAAAATAATACAATTTATAATATTACTTACAAATTCAGTTTAGGCCCCATAAAAGAAATGTAGTTTATCATCCTATCCAGCTGAAAAATACCATGTGGGTGGGCGGCTTTTTTATGTTTCTTTTGCCTGTCCTAGTCCTGCTGCAGCATATTTTAAAGCGATAAAACAGTCGATAAACTCAACAAAACTTTTGTTTGATATAGCCAGTTTCATTTAAAGGTTTCTAGGTGCTGGCTATTATCCCAAAGAGCCTGTAAATCACATGTTGCACACATACATTTTACCAAAACACAAAAACACATCCATAAACTTTATTTTCATTTGAATGGAAATCCAATGCAGCTAGGAATTCAGACATGGGCAGGGATGATAAACTAAACCTTTTTTATGGGGCCTTATGTCTTTTTCAAAATTTCTAGAGAAATTGAGCCATGGTATCCAGCCCAGAAAATTGGTGATGCAGCCCACATACTTAATGCACTTCGCTTTGACACCGAGTTTCAACAACACTTTGCCACGAAATATCAAAGAGGAGTCAGTGATGGAGACTACTCCATTCTATGTGGTTTAGCTGCTGAATTCCTGGTCGATTGCTTCGCAGACATCTACAAAAGCAACAGTGGAGCTGTAAAGCTCCCCAAAGGAAGAAAGAAGCACCAGGTGACAATAAATTGTTTTCATTTCTTATTTCTGCTGTGTTCTTGAATCTAGGGTTGCTACTTTACATTGGGATGAATAATTTAACAACAATTCATTCCCCAATTAAATTTTTTTTTTGGGGGGGGGGGAGAAGAGGCAAAGGCCTTCCACTGTCGAATGGTGCTTGCAAATGCGAGTACTGGTATATTAAAGTATGCATGTAAGACAAATGTACAGCAAACTTTTTGAATTATAATCTGAGCACCCCCCTTAACGATTGTAAAACGCAACTTGGGCACAATCCACATTTTGTGTCCACTTTCTGTTCACTTACAAAACTTGAGGGACCAATCAACACCATAAAACGGGAAAAAAATTCAACATATCATTATATGAATTCACTTTTTCTAATTTTTTTTCTTTGTTTGTGTTTTTTTTTCAAATGTCCACAATTCAAATCAAAACTTGCCAATTTATGCATGACTTTGCCAAATTTTGTCATATTTTTAAACCGATCCACAATCGAGTAGAGCACCCCCCGGTAAGTCTATTTAACATTTAACTATTAATTTCTGTATTTCCGTAAAATCCCACAGCCATACTACCTACCTACCTTTGGTGTGACTATCGACCAGCGGAGTTTGCCTCTTGGGTATGCTTGGCTGGAAGGAGAACCGAATCCGGAAAAAGCATGCGACAAACATGGCTGTGCACTGCAGAACGGGGCTGGCATCGAGAAACTAGTGCTCACGTGTGGTCACTCATTTCACCGGCAGTGTCTCGCTGGAAGCAAATGTTCGGTTTGCTTGCCGAAACTGTTAAATAAACTTCTGACACTTGGCAACAGTTTCAATGAAGGTCTGTTAAAAACGACAGAGGAACAGGATGCGGCGAACGACACCGAGAATTCTGCCAACGAAGAGCGTGGAGACGACGAGGAAAGTCCAGCTGTCACCATTCAAGCTGAGGCTGGCTATTACAGCTCAGAAGAATTCAAAGCCAGCCTTGCTTCCCGCTTTTCCGAACGTGTTTCTTCTGCAGCAAATTAGAGTTCACATCAGACAGAATGTGAAAAATGTCAAATGATTCCGAATCAATGTCGTTGGGCATTTGAAAATTTGAAAGGCCGATGTCATGAAGTGATGAAGTGGTCACAGTCAGCGACAAATCATTACCAAATATGATGAACTGTTTGCTGAACTGAATTGTAATATAAATACACTCGTGTTGCTTGCCACTGAACTGAAAAAACTGGTCAATTAAATACACAGAACCATCCTTTAAATATTGTAGTCCTTTGCCCCATAGCATAGACTTTCTTCATTCCGCTTTCACACTATACGCCGCGACCACAATCCAACGAAACAGACAAGAACCTCGATCCAGCACGTGCAAACTGACGTGCGTAATGCGCATGCGCGGGGTTTTTCCGCTATGTCCATGAGAGGGGGGGTCAAAATGACCCCCCCCCCAACTCTCTCAAGTTCTCTCATTTGTCTCCTTCTTAGCAAT
>JANVCJ010089118.1:0-10521 GCA_026413505.1 Epizoanthus ramosus
TGCCAATAAAGCTTATTACTACTACTACTACTATTACTACTACACTGCTACTATTACTACTACTACCACTACTACTACTACTGCTACTACTACTACTACTACTACTACTACTACTACTATACTACTACTACTACTACTATACTACTACTATACTAATACTACTACTACTACTACTTAACTACCGTAATAATAATAATAATAATAACAATAATAGTAGTAATAGTAATAGTAGTAGTAGTAGTAGTAGTAGTAGTAGTAGTAGTAGTAGTAGTAGTAGTGATAATAATTACATTTAATTGTGGTGATTTGCACAAACATACATTCGCAGTCTTCTAAATCACTAAACGTTTACTTTAGATTGAACAAAAAACAAATATTTCAGTAGTGTTCACTGAGAGACAGGTATATAACTTCTTGCTTTTTGTTTCAGAATAAAAGAGAAAACACTGCAAGTGGAAACAATAGAGGTAACATTTATTAATATGCCTTTCTTTCATTGTCGAAATTAAATTAAATATTGTATTTGAATGTGTACGACCTAATAGCGTTCTTGTTCTCACCCAATCTAATTTGCTATCACTAACAGCGCATATCTAGTTGATCCGCCCCCACAGTATACATTCTCTTTTTTAGAAGAATGTACTTTATAAGGATATCGAGACTGAAATTGGTGAAATTTTAAGAATAGTGTAATATATCCGAAGCTGAGATTTTGTTAAGAATACATTTTTGTGTGTTGAGAATGCGTCAAATACAATAAACGCACATGGTTTTAACTAAACCATTAAGAACTATGGTAAATTCTTCCTTCTTTATAATTAACGGCAAAACTAGCCAATTAAATGAAAAAAGCTGGTACTTGCGTCACATATATGTATGTAATGCCAAAATTATTTTGTAAACGGCAAAACAAGCCAACAAAACGATAAAATGGAAATACTAGACTCCATAACCTGTGAATATTCACAAGAATATTTTCAGCCTAAAATCGGCAGAAAAATAAGAATATCCAGCCTGGGCCTGAAAAACAATATTCTCCTAAACAAAAGAGAGTGTATGTGATGTATTCATCCAATTGTTCTAATGAACCATAAGTTAGAGAGGCGGATCCAAGGAGAGGGTTGATGGGGTTGCAACCCCCCTTTGAAACATTTGTCAAAGATCTTACAGAGTCCAGATCACCATGGGCTTGAGGTCCTTTACTTCCCTCTCGTACTTTCGACCCCTTACTTCAGCAAATCCTGGATCCGCCCCTGAGCGTGTTGATACTAAATTCTTTCATTGATATACGCACATGACTGGCATTAACGAAGTTCTTAAGCTCCAACAGTTCTCAGACATGTCAGAAGTGAATTGTTCTTTACCTACGTTATTACCATACCTAACATCGCTTGTTTCCTATTTGTTTTCATTTTTTATGCTACAGAGTGACATTGGAAGACGAATTGCATATTTGGAAGAAGAGTAAGTGTTACTGCTACTACCGAGACAGAAATATGTTAATTTAAATTTCTGACAATCAAAATCAATTTAATTTTGATAAAAAGAATTCGCGTATCTTGAAAACAGATCATTCTTTTTATCTTTGATAAATATAAATTGCAATCACAGTCAAAGTTTCGGTTGACCCCTGCCGGCTGTACAGTAGTACCATCAGATAGTTTACAGACTAGAAACGCAGTGAGTGTGCTAATTTCAACCTACTTCAAGTATCGAACACCAAGTTATATTCAACACTTATGTTTAAATTCTATTTTTTAGATACAAGAAAAGAGAGTTGTTACTTGCTTCGCAAAAGGTAAGTGTCACCACGACATTTTATTTCGTTACAATCGTCTACAATGATCGATGGAATGGTGCAGCAGGAAGGGTTGGTACTGGTTGAAGGTGAGAGAGTCAAGTTTGACAGGAGGATATCCAAAAAGCGGGCCGAGAAAGCACGAAAACGGATTTACTTCTGCTCCTGCGCAATTCCACTTATATGCTTTAGTTCCCTTGTACCTCTCTTTTTAAATTTTGTTTTTATTCGAACATTTTTAGGATGTAAAAAGTGTCTTTGAATTTTACGAGAAAAGTCACTCTAAAAATTTAATCATTATTATTAATAATAGACGTAGGGCGAAACTATAGGAAGGACGTCTGAGGTTGATTTTCTTGTTTTCTTGTAATAATTATTATAAGACACAAGAAAAGCAACCTCAGACATAATAATTATTATAAGAAAACAAGGAAAACAACCTCAGACATCCTGCCTAGTTTCGCTCCACGTCTATCCCTGTTCAAGCCTTGTATGCATGATCGTTGGTCCTCAATGATGGATTGAAGGGGGCGGAAAGTGGAATATACATCATTGCGAGTTGCCACCTTCGAGTGACTGCTCTAGTCTATAAACTATAAACGCTTCAAAGTACACTAAATTGTCTTTCTTTTAATTTCAGAGCCAAAGCAATGGTGATAAGGAATGCTGTTGTGCGAAGTGTATCGATGGAAATGATGAATACGATTCCCATTATTGGCTTAGAATGCAATGATATCACTGACTCTATATATGGTGTTTGCCTCATTTGAATTTTTATGAAATTTATTAAATGTTTGAACACAGGCTGAGCAAGCGTGACAATGTATAATTTAGATTATTAAGCATAATGTTTATTTATAATAATAATAATAATAATAATAATAATAATTAGATAGCAAGAGGCTGTGCACAGCCAGAAGTTTTGCCGATTGTTGCCACTCGATGGCTATCTTTCTCGCAGTTGGGTCCGGCCTTGTGAAATCTATCCTCTGGAACCGAAAGTCCTGTATCGATCAAAAAGAAGCACATCATTGGATCAAATCAGCAACAATAGTTCATATCTCAAACAATAGCCCAATTAACCGACGATCAGGTCCAGTCAAGCGGGGAACAATGAAGCTTAAGACGGAGGCTGAAGGTAAACGATAGTGAAGGGTGAGGCCGAAGGGCGATCGCTACACGTGGGACCATGAGCCAATCGCGAGACTAACCAGGCTTTCTCTGGTGTAACCACCATTGACCATAATAAAAAAGATGGCGTCTGTACATTTAACCGCAATACCTTGCGAAACTAACACAACAAATAGGCACATAGAAAGCCATATATTTTTGCGAAATTCGTTCCTGTACTAAAACATTGTGAGTGCTAGTTGTGAGGTCCTTTCATTGCATTTTTGTGAGTGTGTTTAGGGTTTTCGTGCGCTAAGAATTATGGGTAAATGTACCAGTCGCCATCTTTTTTATTATGGTCAATTGTTTCTAAAAGGTGTCTTACATTCTGAACTAGAATGTTCACGCTGATTGGCTGCCTGATATTACGCATCGCGTGATTGGCTGAGATTTTCTGTTTCTCTTCAATTCTCGACAACCTGTGAAGTCGGCAAACACTTTCTGACAGGGTTGTTGTGGAGAGAGAGAGACTGAGTACGTCTGTGCTCGAGATTGCTTGCAGCATAGCTAGTAGAGGTCTCCTGTACAAACTATGCTTGCAGGAATACCTTCCTGAAATCGCGCTGCTAAACGTGAAGCAGTTCAAAGTACTACGCGCTTGGCTTCAGAAACACTACGCCTCGCCATCTTGCTTACTGACTTTGGTAAATCCATTAAATTTTAGTTGGCATCATTTGTGGGAAAACAACTTTCAATAAATGAAAGCTAATTTAAAATTATGGTTTTGCGCTCAGCGAATATGAAGTTGTTGTTCGCTAAAAATATCTTGCGGGTGTTGTTTTAAAATAGAATAACACTGTAATTTTGCTATACGTTCTGGGGAAGTCGCATTTGGGACGCACGAAGCGTGTTAGATTAATAAAAGATACAAAACGATAGAAAATACTCCTACGTGCTGCTCGCTGCTGGTCTCTAAGAGAAACTAGAAAACAATAAGGGCCTCCACCGACTAGGCATTTAGTAATTGACAACTGTTTTTGATCGACAACAAAAAGTTATCGAATGCTAAATGTGACCGACGAAAGCATTCCACACACTGGAGCGAAAGTTGTTGACAATAAAATCATTTCCGCGATAACCTGGCAACTAACGCTACTGGGCATGCTCAGTAAAGATTTTGTCACTGACCACAAGCAACGCAGATACAACAACCTGGGGGTTGTTATCGACAACTAAAAAATTAATGTCTACACACGAGAAAAAAACGTCAAACGCGTAGGTATCGACAACTAATTGTTATCGACAACCGAGAGTTTCCCTTTCAAAAAGGGAAACTGCAAAGTTGTCGACAACTGAAAATTTTGCGTTTAGTTGTTGACAATTCGTTTCACACACTGCGCTTTTTAATTGTCGATAAGCTTTAGTTTTCGATGAAAATTAGTTGTCGACAACAAATTGTCTGGTCTATGGAGGCCCTTTTAATTGGTTCATGTCGCGATAATAACAGACGGTATCATTCACAGTTGTCAAGTGAGTGGTCAGAGGTGCAACATGAGTGTTTTCATCGGCAACTACCGCATTATTTTCCTTGGATAAAATAACATTAAAATTGAACTTCAACAAAGGACAGAGCTGTTTATTATTTCTACATGGAAGTAAGATTAAGCGTCGTCTGCAGGCCAGAAGATAGACTCGCGATCCGCCCTCGGTCTCACGCTTCGCTGACGTCGTCCTTGGGCCTCCACTGTCAGTTTTAGTCTCCGCGGCTTGTGCAGGTCTAACATCTGGTACCCAGGGTATAGGTGCTTCTAACACATTTAAAACTAGCGATACGATAACTGCCTTTAAGTGGGAAAGTGGCAAATATAGTCGCTTCTATAAGAGCAAATGTTTTAAATTATTATTCATAACACGAATAAGAGCAAATGTATGAAACAATTCAAAATTATTTGAAAAACATCGACTAAAAATGATGATAAAGATTACGAAATAAAGTATTGTATTTATGATCTTAGTTTTATTGGTTGTGTTGCCAGAGTAATTTAATGATTGAGTAGGGTTAGGATCTGTTCCTATTATTGCGACATAAGAAGCCTAACCCAGAGAGGCAGAAAGGCTACCCACTCAGCCGCTATGACGAACAAATCACCTTACTTTATCTGCTGATAAATCTCGAACGGTTAGCGCCACACCGCTAATTTCCCCCTTCAAAGAACCACTTATAAGTAATGCATCACTCACCTCCTTTCTAGAGAATACTTAATTGTACATGCTGAAACATTGTAAGTCTTAATTGTAAGCACTAACTGCAATGGCCGGTCGCTCTGTGTTATTTTATAATAATTCTTACTGCTTATTTCGGTACATGTATTTCAGAATCGACAGATCCTTTTCCTTGTGACACGATTCATTTCTTTGGGTTACCTTAAAGAAAAATTTTTGAACAAGGTTGCTTGTTATACCACTTGAGCGAATTTTTGCTTAAAGGCGATTTTAGCTGCCTTTCAACAACAGAGCTGTATACGCATGGAGCGAGTGCTTCCTTATGTCTAACCTGGCAATTTCGCTTACTACATGTATGCCCCAATCCGTCTCCGATAGCTTCACTTCACTTCACTTTTATTAAATGCAACCTCGCGTAGTCAGTCGATGATTGCAGGAAAGCTGGAACTGGCTGGCCCCGGTGTCAGCAGTGTCCACAGCTTGCTGTGGAAGAGCATTCCAGTTTACAACAGTGAGGGGAACAAAGCTAAATTTATAAATGTTAGCCGTACCGGTATGAAACGGGATCAGTGTAGCTACGGATAATATGGAAATCACTCTATAGTTGTGGATTTTACAATTTAAGTATACGTAGGACATGTACATCAGTGAAGAAAAAATTAACGATAATCGTGGTGTATCGCATCGCACTTACTCGAGATAGTTTCCGATATTCAATATGACAAATCAAATGAAGCTTTCTAATTAAGAACAAATTGCAGTAACTGTGTTATGACGTCACCTAATTGCAAAGTGTGTATGATTATAATTGCTTCTTGCAAGCAACTCGAAACACTTTTTCAATCATGAGGGCCATCCCCTCTATCACAGCCCTTCTTCTGCTGTCAATAATTGGGCCAATGGAAACAAGAACAAGTAAGTATAAACTGTAGTACATCCGTGTTTGAAGTTATTAAAAAATAGTTCGAAAGGCCTTCTAAAATGGAACAGGTCAGTGGTCGTAAAGCCAAAGACTGCGCACGCGCAGTTTATTTGGTAGGTTTTGGTGTGGTCCAATTCAAACTGTTGAACTTTAAGTGGAAATAACGCTCATGGATAACCAATGAATGTTTCTTCTATTTGAATTTGCATGATCACAGTTCTTGTTCAATGCAAGATCGTTCTAAAAAAATTAAAGACCTTTGACAACTTGGAATGCAACTGAGATATCTAAAATGCTTGATTCTCCAAAATTGGTGTGTCAAGGAGTCGACGAATTTAGGAGTTTATATCAACCATACCGAAAACAGTGGAGGAGGAATTCTATATGACCCTACATATGGTAAAGATTGAAATGTTACAACACTGAACGAGGATGAAACTATATTAGTCAAGGCTACGAATAAACGTAACGGCCAAAAAAGACACAGCCGGCAGAATTTAATATGATATGAACATGTATATGCAGGAAGAGAATAAATGTTGGAAACTGGGAACTGTAGGCAATATCTGAAGATTTGTTCTTGATCGCCGGAAAAAAATAGTTTTTAATACTTAAATGTTATTCTGTTGTTGGAGTCTAAACCTGTTGATCCCTAACAAAATGAAATGCCATTTCGGTTTATGGTTGTATTCAAAAGTAAACATTTCGCCCATAAACCTAATATAACTTTGAACCATTCTCTCCCCAAAAATATATTTTTGTAATACCCGTATTTGTTTAATATGTAGACGATGTTAGATGGCCGCGCGGAGATACGATTTTTGTCATCGACTGTTCATAATATGCTCATTATTTATAATTTATGTAGTCCGCATGATTTTTTACAAACTAGAGACGTAAATGGGGGAGCCTCATAAATCGCGAGACGAAACTAACAGAACTATAACTTGGAAACTCCCGTGTTGGTGGATGAAAGAAAATAACGCCATGCCCCCAGACAATCACAGACATCTATATTTACACAGGTTGCTGTTTTAAGTTATTCCCACGCGTTTAATCCTGCAGTGAAGCAACTTAACAAAGCTGTAATCAGTGTAGTTTATCTGCGGAAAATACATGTATATGTGCACTCTAGTTAACCAATATAATCACCTCCCTTTCAAGACCAACTGGATAATCTAAAATATAATATAATGATTATATATATTACATTGCAAGCGATTCGATAATTAGTTAAATTTTGTTTTTTCACAGTTGGCGATAGGGCATGCAAGCGGGGATGGAGTTACTTCGAAGGTTCGTGTTACAAACCCTTCTACAAAGTCAGCCATCGCGCACGTGGAGCTGACGTACCTGGCCTCTGTAAACAGCGTAAAGCCACTGCAGCATCGATTCTCACCAAGAGGGAGAATGACTTCGTACAGAATATTGTTCTAGCCCCTGTACCATCTAAGCTACAAGTCTGGATCGGCCTTTCGCACAATAAGCGTGGATTTTGGGGCTGGTATGATGGCGCAACACTTAGCTACACAAACTGGAAGCCAAACTACCCCTCTATGCAGAAGTGTGCCTTTATGTGGAAGAATTACGACAAATGGCAAAGCAGACGTTGCAGCAGTCGAGGCGTGTACATGTGTAAATATCATCCAAAAGGTAAGGGGACACCTTCATTATATACTTATTTCATAGAAGGACTTCATTAAATACTATCTTGTACTTATTC
The DNA here is from genome assembly GCA_026413505.1 of Epizoanthus ramosus. Lineage (NCBI taxonomy): Eukaryota > Metazoa > Cnidaria > Anthozoa > Zoantharia > Epizoanthidae > Epizoanthus > Epizoanthus ramosus. The sequence continues at coordinate 7,777 of JANVCJ010089118.1, forward strand.
CCAGGGTATCGAATACAAACCTTTTTATTTAACATTTCTTAACCTCCCAAGCATTCAGGTTATGCATGGACTTTGAATCAATTTCCAACCCCAGGTATAAAACTTAAATTATCTGCTCTTCACACGCTCCTTTTTCAATTTCTCATTGACCTATTCTCTTTCTTTTCCCCTGCAAGCAGTAGGATAGCTTACCGACTCCTACGATTGCTCAGTACACACTATCTGGAGCATGCTACACCATCACTAGGACAGCTTGTGATTTACACATTTGTGCTGATAATTTGCATAAACAATTATGCAAAACTGTATTTCAACCAGAACATTTTTCCATGGACTGATTATAATGAAGTGCTTGTTAGTGGTTTGTGACCCCAGCCTCCTCTTTTCTTAACTGATTAACGGCCGGTTCACACTAGCGACGCAAGCAGAAGCGGAGACGGAAGCGCAGACTGAGGAGCCTTCCGTTCTAGTGTGAACCAGGAAAAAGGAGGCGGAAGCACAAACGGAAGCTCGACGGAAGCGGAGACGGAAAGATCGGAAAGTTCCTTTTTCTTCCGTCACCTCTTCTGTTTCCGTCGTACTTCCCGCGTCGCTTATGTCGAAGTGTGAACCAGAACGACGGAAGCGGAGATGGAAACGGAAAAATGAACGAATCATAAAACTCTTTTCCAGCCCCTGCACTGTCTCCAGCCATTTTGAAATTGAGCACTATGGGAATAAGAAGAGAGGATTTCACTTTTGTTTCCGTCGAGTTGGTTCACACTTGGACATAAATCCTTACGCTTCCGTCTACGTTCCGTCGCTAGTGTGAACCAGGCTTAAAAGGGGATAAAATCAGTTCAGTACACAGTTAAATAATAAGTGTAGCCTCATAAGACCCTTTTGGAATCTCTATCGAGAATGGCATAGTGGCACCTCGAAGTCCAGAATTAGATTTTGTTTTTTAAACTATTTAATTATTCTGGCTAAAAGTTACATTTATTGTTCTTGTTTGAATGTGGATCAGATTTATTTCAAACATTTCCAAAGTGAATTGAAAGGTCAGAAGTCTGTTGATCTACATGCGGGTACATGTAAATATGATTGATGCAATTATCTTAATTCTTAAACTGTGTGGAAATACGTGTTTACATTCCATACCACCTTCTTGCTTTTTTTCCCTTCATTTTTTTTGTAAATAAGTTGTAAACATTTCTTGAGATATAAATATATGTGTAATTGTAACATTGTATGTAACGTTGTATGTAAGCACTGTACACTGGAATTACAATAAAATAAAGAAAAGAAAAAAACACAGTTAGATAACGTAGTTAGGGACAACATTGAGGTAAACAAATATTTTCCTTGTAGGTGGGAGCAAAGCATGTAAGCAAGGCTGGAGTTCTTTTGAAGGGGCATGTTACAAGCACTTCTATAGACTGGACAGAAACAGAATTGGATCAAAAGTTGAAAAGCGCTGTAAACAGCACAAGGCCAGTGCCGTATCTATACATAGCAAGAAAGAGAATGGCTTCATACATAAAACTCTCCTGGCTGAGGTGCCAAGTCAGGTCCCCGTCTGGATAGGACTTGTCCACCACAGGGAACCCAACTGGAGATGGACCGATGGATCGCCAGTCAATTATACAAACTGGAAATCAGGGGGCCCCCGTGGGACAAAGTGCGTTCTTATTGAGAAACGCACTGGCAAGTGGGAAAACAATTACTGCTCCATCTCATACAGACGCTTTCCGTATCTCTGTAAATATCGTTCAAAAAGTAAGTAACTCCTACCTCACATAAGAGAGCAATACAATAATAGCAATAGACGAGTAGAAATATCCTGCGTTATTACACACTAAAGTCCCGGTTAAACCGATTTTTAATATGACTTTTCTGTGTTCATTTGACTTAAAAATAGAGGGAATAAATGTTTCTCCATTAAATCAGCAGATCGAAATACAACAACTTGCAACATTTCCCGTAGTAAACAATACAAATTTGGATCAACAGCTTTAGTTAGAAACTGAATTGAAGAGAATATCGAGGCAAACGCGATAAAAAAGATTGTCAAAACTGTCAAAAGACGACTACTAACCACAAACACTCACCGCCTTTTATACAAGGCACCAACGGAGGGAGTATAAATAAGAGCAAAAGCGAAGAAATATTCAATACACAAAACAAGAGCAAATGTGTGGAGAAATCAAAATTGTTCGAAAGAATCGACTTCAGGCTCACTATATACTTACAAAAGTAATTTTCGCCTAGCGATCAAATAACACCACAAATCGCGTTAAAACCACGATCAATTCGTAAAATGTTTCATCCGAGCCTGACGTCGAATATTTTTTTTGAACGATTTTGATTTACCCATATACATTTGCTCTTATTTTTGTGTATTGAATATTTCTTCACTTTTGCTCTTATTTACCCTCCCTCCGTTGGCGCCTGTGCCTCATATAAGAGAGCAATGTTTGTTTACATGAACTTGTTGAATGATGTCTCGCCAATGAGGCTACAACTACCAAGCATTTTATGGGAATTGCTCTGACAACTGATATTCTCTGTCCACGAAATTTAATATTTGAACGATCGAGGGCAATATATTATAAGTAGCAATGGCGCATTGTCATCCAGGAAGCAAAGATGTGTTCGCCTATTCAAAACGATTGCTCGTATATTTACGTTTCCTGCATTACTTTAGCAAGACTATAACCGCCCCACAACTCACTTCTCCACTCATCTCTCTCCGTCCATCCATCT
>JANVCJ010089129.1:0-10520 GCA_026413505.1 Epizoanthus ramosus
CCCCCCCCCCCCCCCCCCCCCCCCCCCCCCCCCCCCCCCCCCCCCCCCCCCCCCCCCCGGGCCCGGGCCGGCCACGATATGAAAGGGGTAGGGATGCTCGTTGTACCTTTCAGGATCAAAATTTAACATTTTTGCAGTACGACTACAGAAACCAGGATCACTTGCGAAAGAGCAGCCAGTCATGATACAAATTCTAAACAATATAATTAGAGTTTGCGGTTTTGATTCCAGATAAACCATGGAATCCGCTTATTCTCATTGGATATACAGTCTTACGAGTTGTTTTTCAGTTGAGGCCGGTTTCTGAAGTCGCACTGTAATGAGCATGGTACCTCTTAAAGGTGAATTGTGTCAGTTGAACAGCATTTTCAAATGCAGAATCCGCGGAATTGCTTCAGTACTAGGAAGACCGATAGTTTGCATCATGGTTTGGATCTAGCAAAAAATATAAACGCATAGTGAGTCAAAACAACAATGAGGTAATTGACTAAATATTAATAATCTCCGTAATCTGTAAGGTCAGTTCTTTCAACGTTGAACAAAGTTTCATACTTCATCTCTGTCATATTCGTGACAAATTCCGCAGTAAAATAAGTCCACATATTTTCGATCAACAGCAGAGCATTTGACCACTATCCAAGGAAAGTTTGTTTCCATCCCTCAACAGTGCCTGCCTTTACAGGTTTAACTTTATTCCTCTAAGGCCGAGGCAGAACTCAAGGCTGTCGAGTTGTCCAGCCTTCCGATTTTTATGTTCAAGTTGTCCACAAATCCAGCGCCAGGTCGTTTAAGATTTTTAGATACTTATCAATTTTGAATTACGCATGTATGCAGAGACGAAGCTCTTGAAAGTTGAAATCGCAAACCGTTGTTCCCAAAGAATGCTGGAACGGTATATTCCATTGGGATAGCACTGATCACAAAATACGATATCAAAAACAAGCGGTCAAGCACACAAGCGCTATCACGGACGTGAAAAATCAGTATTATTTTGCTGGATGCTTGTGAATCCAGTTCCTTCCTTTCAACCGAATTGCATGCAAAGTCGTGATTTATTTTGCTTTTACTCTACCTTTGATAATTGTGTTACTGAAATTTTCACTTGCAAAGTTGCTCACAAGAAGTAGATTTTAGTAGCAAATTGGGCAATTTAGGTAGCAAAACACCACTTATGCTATTGTATGGTACCTTGCATCGCTAAAATCAGTCGAGACATGCCCAGATTGATTGAGTTTTAATTTTCTTACGAGCATCCCTGCCCCTATCTGTTATAATATTCCGAAACCCATCCATGTGTCATATCGTAATTGTTTATTAAGCGAGGTGTGTGAGAAGGTTGATTTCAAACGTCAGCCTCAGGTGTTTTTCAATTGATTCAAGGGTTTCGACTGAAACGTGTGGTAAACGGTCTCTAACCGTTTTATTTTGTGCAGTAACGTAATTATGTTGTTATTGGTTGTCGTGTATTCAGCAAAAGTCAAAGAGACATGCATACATATGGATAGATAGACATACAGCGGAAAGATAGATAGACAGAGAGACAGACAGACAGACAGACAGACAGACAGACAGACAAACAGACAAACAGACAGACAAACAGACAGACAGACAGACAGACAAAGAGACAGACAGACCGACAGACAAGACAGCCAGACAGTCATACAGACACAAGGCGACAACAAAGGAAAAGACAACCGGCAAGCTAAACATGAACGGAAGAATATAAGCTGATACAGGCATGCTACAGGCAGACAAGATAAGAGTGTGTTTTTCAAATCTATTGTACATTATTGTGAAGCCAGAACAAGAACTGTTTCATACGTCAATTAACTTATTATATATCTCTAATGTTAAAACCATCGATATATACTTGTTTAGGATCATTTGAAAAACTTCAATTCGTGATATCTTCACCTAATAGTATCAAACCACTAGCTAGGGTAACAGTAATTATGTTGCCTCAAGCATTTGCTGGAACTATAAAGATTTCAGCATACAAATGTGTAGATTGATTGCTGCACTGTAGACTATATTTTAGGTCGAATACTTTTTAAATAAACGTTTTGCACCAAACGTAATTGTTTTTGCTTTTACTAACACAATGCATTATACTGTTTTCTATAAGGGTGCGTTTGATTGACTGTATTCCGGAATAGGAATACACTCGGAACAATTTCAAAATGTCTCCTACAATCTGTAAGCAATAAAATTATTGTACCGAATTGTGTTTTAGGGTTTGCTTGAAACTAGCAGTTTCGTTTCGCATATTTCTGAAATGGAATACTGATCATTTGAACAGATCAGAGTTTTTATTCCGTGTATTCTTATTCCGGAATACGGTCAATCAAACGCGCCCTAAGGTGTTGCTTTGAGAACGACCACAATAGGGTACGATAGAGCTGCTACGCTACTAAGGGTCATTTGCAGGGAGGTCCAGGAAAGAAAACAAAAAAACATTAAAGTTGGAAATAGTAAAATATTAAAGAACAATTCAGATAAAAATACTAATTTAATTAGTGACTCAGTCCCCCATCGGGATATAAGAAAGAATTTAATATTTGTAATTTAGAAGAAAAATAATGCATTTATATGTTTTCCATGGAGTTATGGTAGCGCAAGTTTGGGGGAAACTTACAGGATGTGGTAGCACGAGTCACGCGGGCTGGTTAATGTCTGGATCAGTTATAAGGCATTATGTACTAGGTCTGCCCTTTTGCTTCAGTCAAAAATGACAACAACTTTCATCAAGCTCCAATACCAAATTGTCAAAAAATACTTTTCCTGATTTTAAACAGACTAAATACTATGGAACCAGCATTTTCCTCAGTTCTTCATCCCTCAAAGGCCAACTTTGTAGAATACATCTAGAACCAGTTGTCTTACTAATAACCAATTTTCAGTACATACATTGGTCCCTCGCAGCTCTTTTTGCTGTATACGTACCTCATATTATTTCGCGCGCTGTGATTGGATAATTTCAGCTCCGTAAGTTGTCGTAAGAACCTTTCTCTCTCGAGCTGCTGTTATTTGTTTCCATTTTCATGTGTTTATACATCCTCGCAAATAATAGTACCGAACTAATTGCTTCGTTCTATCATGCATTCGATTCATTCCAAGAAAACCCATATACAACGAATGTCCAGAAAATAACACATAACATGGTTCGTAATACTAGGATTTATATAAATCTTGCGCTAGTATGCAAACTGTCTTCTACATGTGATACACCGTAACAAGCTATCACACCACGAACATTCGTTTACATCTATATGCATCGAGAATACAGCCCGAAATAGAGTCAGGCATAATGAATGGTACGAGTTACTTCCATATATCGGGATTCTACTGTATTTCCCGAATAGCAATTTCATTCTATTGTAACATGTAATTGTAGTAAAATTGCACATAATTTAGGATATGGTGCTTAGTTTGTGGAATAATAATGATAATAAATAATAATAATGATAATAATATTGATGATCATATAATATACATTGTGGTTACTATTTTTGAAAACCATAAGAGGTTATAGAACTGGCCTTCTATAAAGAAATGGACTTTGGTAATCACGGTCATTATTAGTTTATGAAAATAAGAAATGTAAAGTACAAAGGCCAAAATGTGGTCTACTTTATGTCACATCCAGGAAAGGGACTTCATTAGATCATTCCTGGGGTAAGGAGAGAAATAGATTTCATAAATCAGAACAATACTAATGTTACTAATGTTCACTCCTCTCTCCATCCCACAGTATCAAACAGTTTCTATACATTTAAGTATATAAACTGATACAAATTCTTCAAATTCTATGAAGTTATCAGCAAGATTGAAAAACATTATGTAACGGTCTTGCTTGAAAGGAAAATCATACTTCTTAAAACATATACTCTCACCCCCACCCGTTTGCACGTTCAAGACATGTGCAGCTCAAAGGCCTCGAGTCTACATGATTAGGTTTTGCATTGTAGATCGTAGCTTGAAGAACGCATCCCGAAGTTCGTGTGCAGTTCCATTAGCGAAGCTTGCATGCCAACAACACCAGCTGATGTTGTTTTAGTTGCCGCAATAGATGAATCTGGCGAAATGTTAGTCTCTGTTCTGCAACACTTCTTCCCAAAAGGACGGCAGACGAAAAAGAGATACTTCGCGTACGCTTGTCGGAACTGTTTTCGAAGAGTGCCATATACCAGTGGATTGACGCAGCTATGAACATAGACGGGTATTGGGACATATTTGAACATTTCCAACGCAACATGCTGCCGCTCGGAGGGACCAAACTCATACAGTAACCATGCCAGCTGCAAGGGAAACATTAAAATTGCAAACAAGATCACGATGGCTGTCAGTGTCTTAATTACAAGTATATTCTCTTTGCGATTGGTCTCGATTCTCATCCGGCCTTCTTTATCCACTACACCTCGACCAGCACTTGAACGCATGAGACATTTTGCAATCTTGATATATGAAATGGCAATAATGGCCAGCGGCAACAGATACTGGAGAACTACTAGGGATACTGTGTAAGCACGCCTGTGGTCTAAGCTCGGCCAATCTTCCTGGCAAAATTCTAAACCAGGTCTAACCACTATTACCAGCGGTAGAACGCAGGCAAAGGCCGACAACCATAGGAGTGCTATCCACAAAAAGGCACTTCTCTGCCCTAACCCATCAACTTGCATGGGCCTAAATGCAAATGTATACCATCTCTCCAGAGCCATCGAAGTTAAAGTAAAAATCCCGAGGTTAAGGCAAAATGTTGATACGGAGTAGATGACTTTGCAGTAAAAGGAATTGAAAGGAAATGTTGTGAACTCCAAGTAGAAGGACCAGGGAAGTTCCAGAATCATAAGTAGATCGGCAATCGCTAAGTTCACTATAAAAAAGTCGTTTGTTGTTCGGCGCAACTTGTTCTTGATGACAATCACCACAAGAACATTTCCGATCAGTCCCAGCAGAAACACGAGTGTGCTTGACACAATTCGTGCAATCTTATCGCTCGTGTAAAACACGGCGGAGCTAGAATAGCTTTGGTTTGTAGACACACTGCTAAAATTGCTGGAATTCATTTTGTTAAAACAATGTAATTTTGTTGAGAACACGGTTTGTAGTTCTAACTAGTAAGCAAGTTATATTGGCAGGGTTTTCGTAGTCATTCAGTTCCCCAAACGAAGTCGACGTTTATCCCTGTTAGTGTTCACAGTAAACTGACTCAACCAGAAGTTGTTTGTGCAGAATTTATTGTCTTTTGACACTTGCTCGAGGATATTTTCTTCTCAAAAGCCCACTAACATACATAACAAACGATTAATGAGTTAATGAGTTAATCAAACAACAGTTGAAACTGATATCACGCTAACAACCAATAGGTCTTTGAAAGTATGCTTCAGATATTAATTTGTCAAGCATTATACCTGTGATAATATGGAACAATATATAAAACTATAAATAGCGATGGCCCCGTGCAGCACAGGAAAAATCGTGCTTTACCATGCACCATAAAATGTTTTCAATTTAATTGACCTATATCCTATTACATCACAGTTCGTTTACATTTTAGGAACTAAAGAAAAATCCGCACAGACTGCGATTTTCTGCCTTTAGAAAAGAGACACTCTTGTTTCTATACATTTTAGTTAATTTTCAATATGAAATTTGATTCTGTACTTACAAAATCCGTGTTACTGTTGCATTGTGGGATTGAAGTGGGGGAAAATAAAGTGTAAACAAACCATATTTCAGGCCAGTTCAGAGACTATTAAAGGTGTGAAACAATTTTGTTGCTACATTTCACAGTTAATATGATAATACAAATGAAATGTATAATAATTTTGATCGATTTGCTCTTTTCATTACATTGAAAGCACCAGTGACGTAATAGTGATATAGGGCAATTGCATGTTGAGATCGACGTTTCTAGTTTAGGATAATAATGATAGTGATAATAATAATAATAATAATAATAATAATAATAAAATATTCTTATTTGCGCATTTATAAAACTAAATTCGCTTACAAAAGGCAGAAAAACATTTAAAAATGCTAAAATGTTAAGAATGTCAAAAACACTATAACTAAATTCTACAACGATGTTGTTAAAACTGATGATATTTCTTGATCAGATAGGTCTTGAGGGCTGATTTGAGGGCTATTGCTTTCAGAAATAAAAAGCGACTCGTCAAATTGTGCCTCCATAAACTACCCCAAACACTATCGCAAAGATAAGAACTGGCAATTATTGTATCAATAGATCTATTTCAAACAATAATATACAAACTTCAACTCGCACGATTCCACATTTGAAATGATGGTATCGTTTTCTGTCAGTAAGAAGACAACGGTGCGAGAACCAATCAGATTGAATCATATGAATATTACACGGTAAATTTCTACCAAAAGATATTAGAAAACGAACATTTTATACATTTCATATATGTTCTTAAGAAATAGGGTTTTTTTTCAATGGTGATTTGCAAAATATATATCAATAATTATTCTATCGTTTTTCCGTGATAATTCTCGTGTATGTAGTAATAAAAGATGTGATGACAGTGAACGTATGGATGCTTCAAGCAACGTTGAAAGCACAGTTTCTCAAGTTTATCATTGTTGTATATTTTTTTACAATAATGATGAATGAATGAACTTAGCATTAGCTCCGTAATGAACTATAAATTAATGCTATAGATATTTAGGCGAAATATCTTTTGTTGGTCAAATTATCACAGCTTTCAAATTAGAAAGCCTTGTATCGCCTTCATCTTGTGAGGTGAGTCTGAGTGAGGCTGAGACAGGTATAAATGAGCTTTTCAATGCAAAATATTAGTAAACATGTTTTTTTCTTATATTTTCCCCGAGGCTGAAGCTAATTGCGAACTGTTTAACGCTTGGAGCTGTCTTTTTCAATAGAACTTTGCGTATCTTGGAAATGGAAAATCCCACAGCATGATTCCTGTTTATTTGTTTCAAAAGATTGGATATCTCCTTGGGGATCGAGTGGGCCTTTGCAAGCAGCTGGTTCAATCACTTTCCCCAGCAATGAATTTATCTGATTGTTGATAGCAATAGATATGCAATGAATAGAAACAGTGCATATGGCAAACTATACGAATTCTCTAGATGAACTCTATTGACTATTGCAGCTAATTTTCGTGTGTTCAACTGAATCATTTTTGTCATCAAGATAATAATTCGTAATTAGTGGACCACGATATTGAAATAGCTAAAATTTTAAAAATTGAAATGTTTTAATGTGTTGAATTTCAGATTTCAGAATATATGAAAAAAATTGCATGAAAACTTTAAACAAATGCTGTCTGTAAACACGCTGTAAAGATGCCCTGTCACCACAATATATCAACTGTGATAGTGTAACAGATAATGTGGATAAACAATAATAATAAAAATAATAATAACAATAATACTACTAATAATAATAGTAATAATAATAATAATAATAATAATAATAATGACTTTACCCAGACGGCATATCCACGAACAGAGTGGCTCTTCATCCGCTGGGGGACCAACGGCTTAACGTCAATATCCACGGACGGAAAAATTACAATAATATAAAAAAATTAAATTGTAATATTCTAGATTATGATGATACTCATGTATGTAAGTTGTTAATCAGTTATATAGATTAATTTATATAGTTTGTCTTTAAGAATATTAGTTCGTTTGGAGTTTAGTTTCGGTTTGAGAGTGTTTCAGCTCATTCTTAATCCCCCGTGGCTACTTCCAAATTCACATAAACAGTTTGTCTTTATATTGCTATGAAAACAATACACGGAACGCCAAGAATCTGGTAATACCATTTCTAAGCAACTACTAAAGACTAGATATCTATTTGCATAATTATTCCAAAACAGCATTTCCGTTTGTTGTTATTTTTGAAGAGGAATATTTGTCCGTTTCCATTTTGTTTATAAGAACTACCTTTATAAAAACACGGAGGTTTGTTTTATTGTAAATGCACTGAAACATCAATTTCACAACACAAGCTCAGTGTAAAGTTCAGAGCTTAAACAATTGACCTGTGTGTTTTAAGATAAAATAATGAAATCAGTTAATGAACACATTAGTAAACACGGATTACATCCTTCGATATATCTGAAAACTGTCTTCGTTCTGGTATGGCATAGCTTGATGAGGTGGTTCAAAACTAGCTTTGTGCAATTGCCCAATTTCCCTATTACGTCACAGTTTGTTTACATTTTACAAGCTCAAGAAAACACAAACAAGCTGCAATTTATTGCCTTTCAGAAAGATAAAATATTGTTTCTGCAGATTACAAGTAATTTTCAGAATGAAATTTGTGAAGTCTCCTTTGATTTTGGACCAAAATCCGTGTTACTGTTGCATTGTGGGATTGAAGTTGGGGAAACAAAATGTAAACAAACCACATTTCAGCCAAGTTCTGACACTAGCGAAGCTGCGAAACAAATTTTTACTACATTTCATTATTAATATGATCGCACGAATCAAATACATAAAATTGGTGGATTGTAACCTTTACCAGCAAAATAAATCACCTTTTCTTTATAACATTGTAAAAGCCTATGACGTAATAGCGAAATAGGGCAGTCGTGGAATATATTTTGAATGGCAATATTTTGCATAATTTTTGCTTGCCACGGCAAAACATTCAACAATCACAACCACAACAAACAATAATATGCTACTTTACCTACTTACAACTCAAACCAAATCAGTATTAGTTCTTTTTTACCTTTATTGGAAATTGAAATGTCCTTTTAAAATAATGTTTGGTAACAAGACTTCGTGTCGTCCAATTCTCGCTGTTGTTATGGCGCTCGTCCAATCTTATAATCACTTTTTTAAATCAGTTATGATTACAAACCGAATTGGTCTCCACCTAGTCCCATTACCGTCTTGTTCATTCGTGTTTGAAAATCGAAAGTGATATTCCTAGCTGTAACTTTATCGGAATAACGTTATTATTATTAATATCATTATTTATTATTATTATGTTCATGTAAATGTATAAAAGACCAAAATTGGAATGAAGGATATGATATCACGGCTTTACCTGCGAGATGCAGGTTGTTAAAAGTTAAATTATTGTATACTGACTCTATTGAATCTAATATTTTCAAATTTGTTAAACGTTATTATTGAGTTCAAACTATTTTAAAAATCAATTTGAAAAGGTTCAAAGGTTCATTATTTTCGACATATATTACATATATTTACCGAAAGAGCAAATTTACAGGAATGGAGACAAATAGTTACAACTGCGGAGATGAAGACAATCAATTTAAAAATGAACTGCGGCCTCAAACTTCATTTACATGCATGTCCCACCAGTTCAAAACTTTAATTCGTTTTTTGGTATGAGTTTTCAAGATGTGGTTCCGAAATGAATTTGTGATTAAATTATTAATTCGCATCTCATTTCTATCTTTGGCAAATTTGAAATTTTATATTTTTGAGAAAACCTTTGAAAGTAATATTCATAGGTAGAGTCAAGCGATCAAATTTGTATTTAAATAACACGTTCAGGTTGGCAACTGTTTATTTAGCAGGAACTGAAAAGTAATCTTTCTCTCTTAAGTGTTCAGCTGAAAGATGTTGTTTTCTGAAAAGAAAAAAACCGAAGACGTCAAATATACTGACGCAAAATCGTTTGAAACTATATAATGCAAATATCTATGTTGCCTTGTTTCTGTAAATCAACTTAATATATCACTTGCACGGCCTTGGAAATCGCTTGGACAGTGCAGCATGACACGGCTAAATTGGTTTAGCCCGTTTGCAAAGTGTGGCGATTTATGTAAAGAATCTCAGGAAAAAATCTGAGTCCCTAACGCGATTTGTACCCATGACCTTCTGAACACCGGACAGATGTTCTACAAAGTGAGCTAATGAGACACTTGGTTAGCTAGGTCAATTTTATGTCTTGTAAACGAGTACTGCTGATATCAGTTTTGGTACGTGCATCAGTGTGTTTCTCTTTTTAAGCATTTTTAAAAATCGTGTTTGCTCGCACAAACGAGACGAGACATTCCCAAATCTCTGCACGATGCTTCCTTTTATCCTTGCTAAGAGCATCGCAGAAAAAAAATGACCTGGTCTATGTGATCTTTCTAAATATCCCACGTTTTGTTAGGATCATTGTGCAAGTTTATGCTGTAATTCATTCAAGAAATTGACACTGTCAAAATTTTTGAACCGTCGCCGTTTCAATGATCTTGGTGCTTGTACTTTTGTAATGAATGTTACGAGGTCTACGAGTCATATAAACAAGAGAATGATCACTAGCTGATTCCAAGTTCAAGAACACCCGAATTAGTGATTTTGTCCGGAGAGTTCGAAATGCATAAATCGATCAAAGTATGGGAGAGAGAGGTTACTCTTGTTGGATTTGATATCATTTGAGTTAGACCATATATGTCAAGAATGTTACTGAGCTTCTGGGAGTTGTAGTCGATGGTTCCTGGTAATAAATATACTCTTCTTCAGATTCCCACACGGGAATTGTTTTAAAATTGCAATAT
>JANVCJ010089140.1:0-10520 GCA_026413505.1 Epizoanthus ramosus
AAAAGAGTTCTTGAAGCGGTCTGTGCGGCAAATTGGAATATTAAAAGTTCTGTGCTGTATCAAGGAGTGGTTGTAAGTCGCCTTATGTGGCAGAAGATTAGCAAGTTTGTGATTTTTATCTTCGTCGAAATTTGTTGAGCAGAAAGTATTATTAGTACCGAAGGATATGACAAACTTAGGGAATAATGGCTTAGGTGTTTGATTTGGCAGAGTAAATTTCTTGTGAGTAAATTTAAACATCATTTCGACCAACAACCCATGGCCACTAGCCCTGCTATTCAATGTGCAATACCAGAGCCCAAATATATTCAATGTAAGGTCATGTAATGGGCTATTCAGCAGTCGGTATACAAAGCACACAGAGCTCACAATTAAGTCTCACACATTGAGCATGAGATATGTATTTCTCATGCATTTTGCATTTTCAGTCTAAAAAACTCTTATTTCTCATGTATCCTCAGTTCTTGGTCCAACAAAATGGGTCTGTTTAACCTTTACATGTTATCCCAGAATGCATCACAATGTGCCATATACATGAATTTTGATGTTTAGGTTCACAAACGTTTCTGGGGGAGCATGCCCCTGCCCCCCCCCCCCTTAGCCTAGAAACATCTCACTCTAAGAAAAGCTAGCCTTGAGAGCTGTGAGTACATTACCTTGGAACCCCAAAGGCTCCCCTGTCTAACGCCTCCTCTGTATTCTGCCACAATATGCTCTTGCCTTTGCCATTTATAGCATCCTCAATCTTAACATCCCATCCTATTTCTCGCACACAATCTTTCAGGACCGCATGTTGAGTTACATCTAATTCAGTGGCACAAAAAAGGCAATAAAAATTAGGTAAGCATTTATACATGACTTGTATAATTAGTCTTAAGTATGTATCGATACATACAGTTACAATAACACCAACAACAACGCCAATGCAAACTGTTCGGTTACACCAATTAAGGTCATTCCCTTGTTTTGCACTGCGCAGCTCTAATGTGCATGATACGAAAATCTAAATTATTATTAGTTATTATAATTTGCTACTACACATTACTCATTGTAACCCATATTTAGTGTTGCGGATGGAAAATATAGTTATCTTCATGATTTAAGGGGCTTTTTGTACAACTCGCCCCAGTCCCCTTGTGCAAAATGAGGTTTTGATGCCCAGTTTTGCTGCCCAGTTTTTGTACAAAACATGCCATTACTCGCCAACGAATACGGGGACCCCCTAATTTTTTTCACTCATTTGATTGCCAGGTTAGTGATCTCAGGTACTTGAAAAAATTACAAAAATCTATCAACAGAACTTGAAATATAATCGAAATGTTTTTACTAACACAAAAACAGTGCCTTTTATGTGGGTAACCATAGTCACATTGCTGTGTCCGTTCCTGCTTGAAAGCCAGAGATTGCACTTAAAATTGCTTTGAAAACTTGCGATATACTCATAGCTACTTATTTATTTGCTTTATTACATATTTCAAATGAAAACACGCCTAATTTGTTTGAAATAAGCAGATATATCATATACTTTGAAACAAGGACCAAACACCTGCCATGTGGCATTAAGGAGGGTAGATTTGATTAGCTATAGCTCTCAAACAAAGTCGGGCACTCCCTGTTTTTATTTTGTCTTTTGGATAATAGGCAATGTATGGACAAAGTTTGAAAGAAAATCTATGTGCGGATTTTTTTCAGGGGGACGACCTTAAACTGATCAAGCCTAACAATAACAATTTTAACAATAACTCTACAATCCTGGACAAAATTATTGGACCGAAATGTCATGTTGCCCCTTCCCCCTCAATGTTGGTTAATTTGTGGTCATTGAGCCAAAGCCTAAGATTAATTAGAACAGAGTGTACAACATTTATCAGGGTGTTTTTAAAAATCTTTTGGATCGTGTTCAGTCACGATAATCATGTAATTATATTTACAAATTGCTGCTAGTGTATGCCTGTCAGTCCAATGACTTTTGTCCAGGATTGTAGCCTGCGAGAATGCAAGCTCACATGCTTGGGAATTGACATGAGGAGAATGGGGAAAAAAGATGTCCATTCCCAAACAAGTGACTGCTGCTTGCAGGTTACATGTACAGCGACCCCTTCCAAATGGTTCAACACTCACCGCGGTCCTGTGCCCAGTATGCTTTATACAGCTGGTGTGTTAACTGGATACAAACTTGCTCATCATAGTCAGATGCCGCAGCAAGCAGGCGCATGGGTTCCAGGGTATTTCTTGGGTGCTCTGAGGGAGTTCGTCCACTTACACCGTAATGGTATCTCAGTCGCTGTAGATCTGTAACAAGTATACCAAGATTTTCTTTTGGTAGTTACAAAATAATTAGACTTTTTAAAATATTTCCAAACTAATCCAATTTTGGCATATCTTAATGGAGTTGTAAGGTAATTGTTACAGTATTTGGACCATTTCAGTGCTATCACTAGGTAACTCTAACAAGACATACTAAAGTGACTCAAATTTAAATCAAAACAAGCACTTAGTTCACAAGTATATATAATCTCTATCTATATTTTAGTTTCAATTGACCATAATTATATAATTTGTCAGCAATGCTGGTTTGTAGCAGAGGAGATATGCTCGAAATTCCTAATCCTTCTACCAAGTGGCTTCATTTCCTTCACTCAAACGTGCCAATTTGTATTAATACAATCATGTATGCCGTGTGCAACCAAGGGTTTCATAAGCCAACTACAGTCAATAAAAACAATTTTGGGATCTTCTCCCTCCCTTCGCCAATTAATACTTATACAAATTAAGGTCCTATAAGCAAAATATTTTCCATAATTTTTTTGCATCACTTTTCTCTGCCAAACCTAACCTTTCTTGAAAGGTTTTATGCAGAAACAGAAAAATCTAAAACGAAAGCATATTAGAGCAAATCAAAAAGGAAGAAAGAGAAAAAAAGAAGAATTAAATGATATCCCAGATTATCCTGGCTGGAATCGAACCATGGGGGTGAAGACACATGAGGTGCCAGCTATGTCTTCACTCAACCTGAACGGTCATGGTCTTATATGCAAGAAGGAAGTATTAATTATTATTTAAGAGTCCAATATCCTGGTCCTCTGGGGTTTGCATTCAAGATCAAAGAAATTGCTATCATAGAATGATCTGTTCTATATCCTGGAATAATACTTGTTTGTGGAACGTAAGTACTTAGCCTGTGCCAAGAAGTTCCAATCTGCAATGCACACAGCCTAATCGGCGCCATCACTTGTTGCTACTGATACTGTAATTTGAATACTTGTATTTTGAAATATCTGCACCATTATGTTTGCACTGCTTATTAAGATTTTGAATTTATTGTATACTCGTACTTTTACCTTGTATTCTTGTATTCTTGTATTCCAGCATCTCGTTTTTATGTAATTGAATTATAAGTATTTTATTCTCCGGGCCCACAGTAATTGGTTTTTGTAACTGTTGTGGTGTCCCTGCCGTGTTACTTTTGTCTTGTCCGCACATTTTTGTTGTATACATCTTAGCCCCATCACGGCAAAGCAGAATAAATAAATAAATATTAAATAAATGTGTTGCTGGATTTCTATCTCTATGTAAATCTACATTCCTCTGGGTGCATATCTCTCCATATATAATATGTCAAGTCCAAATTGGCTGCGACCTCATTGTACAACTGACTTGTTGTGCATTGTTGGGTTTGCTGCATTCTTATTTTTGTTTATGTTTAGAACATTAAAATCTCCACCAAGAATTAAAAAAAAATATGGAGAGTTAACTCCTAGGCTTTAGCTTCTAAACTTACCCTTATTCAAAACATTCAGCTTCGCCTCACACATCTCACTGTATGCAGAGTTTCCGTGTCCCTTGGTTCCTTTATAAAGGCCACCTTGAAGATGAGAATGCAGGAAAATATTTTATTCACCAGTGACAAATTTAATAAACATTATTCAAGAACAGTTTTATATGAATCTTTGATCAGGCAACTCATTTCTGCACCATCTTTAGGCAAGGGGTTTATTTGGAAACTCCATGATTTCCATTTATTTACTGTAAGTTGCTAATAGACTACTCCTTGACATGAATGTAGTTCATGAATACTTTATCAGGGCTGTAGCAAGCCATATTTTATTGGGGGGCAAATTTTTTTGAAGGGGGGTGGGGTTGTGGGGGTACGAAATGAAGGATGCAAAGGCTAGCTATAAGGTAGGGCTGAGAATGCTTTGGCTGGTTTTTGTTGGAACAAGACGTTATTGGATATATTATTAATAAAATAAATTAGCCTGTCAAAATATTATGGGGGGGCTCACCCCCCTGCCCCTCCCCTCCTATGCCCTATTGATTAATATCCATGGCAACAGTGGTCAGCTAATTTAATATATGTATTGTCATGGTAACAGATGTTCCAAAATAGCTTTGCCATATTAGCTGCCAGTAACTAACAAAACAAGAAAAAATCACTGTTTAATAAGCAAAACAACATAATTATTAATTACAAACATGAAAGTCAGATGGTTGTGATCCAGCTGCAGCTTCAGCTGACGTTCATCATCATTCAGTCTCACTTCTACCGAGTCTGCTTTTCTGTAGGTGCTAGATATATATCAGGTCACTTTATAGATGATTCAGATAGCATCATCACTTTTCTTCAATGGAAAGGTTGACACTTCAAGTTTAATTTCAAGGCAATGTGAAGATAGACACAAGGATGTCCAGAGTGAAGCCAAGCCAAGCTCAGTGGGTTGTTAAGCTGTATGACCATTTGAAGATCAAAGCCGATGTGATCTGAAAGGGCTTCAACTTGGCTGGCATATCCTATCGCCTAACCTATTACATTAAGCCCAAGGACCCCTTCAGTGATCTTGACTGTGCATAATATTGAAGAAAGATTTTAACAATACTCAGTACCAGAGTGAAACGCCTGAAAATTCCGGCACAAATCATCTGAAACGTATCAAACACATCTGAATGTTTTTGTAACTAAAGTAATAAATTGGTAACTACTGTTGTTAGTTAAAACTTAAATAATGTTTGACCAATGCAACTGCTCAGATAAATAAAAAATCTCCATGAACAAGTTGAATAGGTCAAGTACTGCATAAAATAACAAAAGATCCAGAGATTCGTAGGGCCAAAGTGTTCAGGATACAACCATTCAATGTTAGTTTTAAGAACAATAGTGTCAGTCAATGATGGCCGGGGTCTCAATTGATAATTTGTCTGGCAACTTGTTGGAACTTTACCAACAGAAGATTGTTTAGATTCCGAGTGTGTAGTTTGGCATCGTATCAAGAACTCGTATACTCTGAAGAAACATTCCACAAGTGTGAATGGTTATATTCTGATAACGATTGGCGGACTGTGTAATTACGGGTACGTTTGATTTATATATCTGCTACAATTCATTAATTGCAAATCACCATGGTCAAGTCATATGATGCTTCCTTGTCAGGTTACATGCCGAAATATGCGAGGAAAGACCGCTTCAGGTGAACCCACAACTTCCTGAAATATAACATCAAAGCCACCCCAGCCCCTTGGGCTCTCTACTGCTATTGAATTCAAAGCTGGATAATGATTTCTGCAACTCCAATTTAATATCAAAACACGTGCATCGAATTCAAAAAAATATCTTCACACATACCCAACAAAACAGGTCTCCATTTTACTTTCGCGCCGTTTCGTCGTCCCAAATTTTCGATCAGCCTGCTTGCCAAGTATGCAAATGGACATACAACATCGTAGTAGAACACTACTTCTTTCATGGTAGCTATATTTCGACTAGTTATCGCGTGAGTTTCAAATTCTCAATTCTTCTATGCCGCCATATTGAATTTATATCTTGTGACTGCCTGTCTATGATTGGTCGAGATGTGCCCGACCTGCACGGAGTCTGGGTATGAATCACTCAGATTCCTTTTTGTCCAAAGAATATTCAGTTGCCGGCTGATGCTCAAAACTTTCCAAGTTTTTCTTAGTCCACAAGACATAAAGACACATGCATATGAGAAACAAAAATCCTTGTTTTTCGAGTAGCAAACAAAACCTTTTACCGATTTGCATTTGCGTGACTACACATTCAATTTATATATAGAAAACAATGATGTCCAAATATGGAAAGTGTTCACCAGATTCGTGAAGTTCACGTGTCGATCGTTCAAGGTCAAGTTTGTTTTGACAGTGATATTCTCAAGTTTGAAATCAGGACCGGAATT
This sequence comes from Epizoanthus ramosus, assembly GCA_026413505.1. NCBI lineage: Eukaryota > Metazoa > Cnidaria > Anthozoa > Zoantharia > Epizoanthidae > Epizoanthus > Epizoanthus ramosus. The sequence goes on from JANVCJ010089140.1 coordinate 6,192, forward strand.
AACCCATTTGAGGCCAAGGTATAAAACGCGATGTACCGATAAATCTCTACTAGTAGTTGTTGGATGTTTCAAAACAGGACAAACGCGAAGCGGAATCACATTACATGCTTATTAATTGTCTGGAATCAAGAATGGAGATTTTACACTTTGTTCCATATCCGGGGTCGGGTCGTCTGCTGATCGAGTGCGTGGTTTGAATTTAACAAGAACTTCCTGAACTCATTTGGACATTCAACACGGTATTTGTTGTCTTTACGTTAAAAAGGTCAAGTACATGGAATGGCATTTCATTGTATATGTATTATATTTATATTTATCCAGGAATAGCAGCACTGCTCACATGTAGAACACGCTAGTCGCTATTCACGACAGCTAACATGAAGCACGAGGCGAATTCCTACTCTTGTGATGAATTGACGCGCCCGGATCTTCCAAGATGGGTAGCTGTCTTGACCGTGCTGTGTGTTAGTTCGTCAGTGCCTTTTGCTCTGTTTAGCAGTGGAAGCAGTTACCTGAGCAGTTCAACAGGCTATGCAGACGGGGGCGATATGTACTCGCATCTCGCCGAAGCCCTACACGTGAAGAGTGTACTCCAACGTGGTGCAACGGATTTCTGGTTTGCAGACTGCACTTTGGGGTATCCGATGTTTTTGGCTTACCAACCCCTTCCATGCCTTCTTGTTGGAACTTTAATGGCACTTACTGAACGGTAATGTATAAAAAAACTCTTTGTAACTCGTAAAGTGAGCTGAGTTAGTTTAATTTGACTGCAAAGCACGCCGTACCACCGCCGAAAGCAAGTCATATCATAGGCATAGCTGTCTGCATGCGTGGGAAGTTTGGCTGGTAAATTCCTTCAAACACTATTTAAAACAGTTTTAAAAATCACAAAAAAGGTTTATAGCGAAATTTGAAAAAATAAATGTTATGCTGGACAGTGTTTTTGCACCGTTAAGTTTGTTCTTTTCGTATATTTGCTTTATAAATATACATTGGCGGGATTTTGAGCGGTTTGTCATGTCCGATGCCGCGTCAACCGGACACTCCCACATACATATATATCTAGAAAATTGCCCCTTTCCAAATTTAATATTTTTCCATCTTACCGACAAGTTTTCATTCTTGACAATGTTTTATCTACATTAGTTTCATGTTGATTTGTTTACGATGTTTTATGTTTTTGCAGTTCTAATGTTTTCAAGAGCTTATTTTTCAGATTTTTAACTAATTTTGCATTGAATTCAAATTAATTGAACCCAAAGCACGAATACTTGAACCATTGTTTTCCTTCGAGATCGTTCCATGTTACGCACCCAGGATGTACGTTGTTCACCACCTTTGCATGTTAGGCCACTTAAAAAATATCCCAGTTTATCATCAAAATTTTCCCAAAATTCAGTGAGGGAGGGCGCTTAATTTTGTTAATTTTTTTTAGGTTTAATACTTTTGTGGACTACTGAGTCAGTTTGGAAGTAAATCTACACCACTAACTGCCAAACTGAGTTATGATACGGTCCATATTACAATACAATCTATTTTTTAAAATCGTGTATATTTTAATGTACTCTTTGAAAAGCGTGCTGTTCTTCATCTCTTATACGTACTAGAATTCAAAACTCCAGGGAAAAAATTTCTCGACTTTTTCGTCATATATTTCTTTTATTTAAATTGTTTTAAAAAAAGTCAATACGCTGACAAAAGTAAATGCGCGCACTTATGATAAACCGGGATATTTTTTTAAGTGCCCTTAAACCATTATTATTATTTTCAAATGTGAGTGAAATCCCATCTCTCCTAGGCCTGGGAAAACACTGTTTACCATTTTACATTGTGTTTAACCTCCAAAAGGCAATTAGCATTTAAGATGTGGTTTTAAAATTCAGGAGGACTGACCCAAGAAATCCCCAATAGCTACATAGTTGGGCTCTTGAGTTCTACATATTAGACACAGTTATAAATGGATTTTGTGGAATTAAATTTAAAATTCTTGCCTGCCTCCACAAGTACAATAATTAAATTATCACATCTCAGAATTTTGTAGGTTACAAAGCTAAAATAAAAGATTCGTCTGCTCATGGGATAGTTATTGCTTTTGCAAGTTTTGGATCAAAACGGGAACTGTCATTTATAAGCAGTGTTTCTTGGAATATTTTGTAAAATTATGCAGTGTGTGTACATATATACTATTTTATTCACAGAATGACCATCCTAACTATAATTAACAGAACTTGATAGTTATAATTAATAAATCCTACTGCCAGTCATCATATATATGCATGCATGTTACTGCAGTTTCTGCCGCATCTTACTGACTTCTTCAAACATAATTCTTCACATTCCATGACTGCCGGTTCCTTCAAGCATTTAATGTCTCATATTTTACACTGTGGTGCAGTACACAAATTCATATTGTTGGAAAGTGTAATGTTTCACAGAATTATATATCACCCAAAGTGACTAGTTGATGTGGCTTAGTTTAAAGCTGGAGATTGCAGGAGTTTAATTAATCCCTTTGATGTATATGTCAAAGCCTGTGTCAAAGCCAGATAATGCAAGACTATGATCCCAGTGCACGTGTAACAAATGAGGAACAGTATACACTCACAATTAAACAAACAGTTGAAACTGTCTCGAAACTGAAACGGTAGCCTAAAGATCTAGAGAAGTAGCATTTAAATAGGTCTATATGTACTGTTTTAAAACTCTAAGCCAAACAAAGATTGTGATGTATCTGATAGCCCGAGTGATCACTCCTGATCAGATTGCTTGAACTGTAAATGGATATTGTGCAGGAAAACACAAAATGTTAGTGTTTATTCGTTTTGTCTTCATTCTTTTTATTTTGTAATCTAAAACCCAATATATTTGGGTTTTCAAAATAATTGATAATAACAAAAAAGCTTTATTTACCAACAGAAGATCTTCACATTTTGGTGTACCTCTTTGAGGAGCCGCGCATAGTCTGCAGTATTTAAAGTAGCCATCCAAGCTGTCAGCTAAGTTTACATTGCATGCATGTGACATCAGACCTTTTAGGTGTCCCAATTTGTTAGTGGGTTCCTATATTAGGTGAGTTTTCTGCAAGATCTTCCCATCATCCACAAAAGTTTCCCAACAATATTATATATATTGATGACTCAATACAAATTTTAAAATTTTCTTAATATTTTCTCTTAATCACAGCACTATTTTTGTAATGTAAAGTAAATGCCGTTTGTTATACAATTTATTGATTTCTCCCAATTGATTCCTGCTGCTAGATCTCAATTTTGTGATACCAATGCAGGGCACCGAGGAGTCATCAGAACTTTTTGTGACATAAGTATTTTGTTTAAGAAGTGATTATTAATTAACAGTGGCAGGGATATTTATTTTTCATTTTATAGGCAACATTTATCATTTAAACATATAGTGACAATACATTTTCCAGACTCTGTGGAGACTAATTAAAGCCTGCTTCACCCTAGGACGCAAGCGCAAGCACCACAATACAGCAGTGTCCGGCCCTTTAATTTGGGAGGTCTTAATCTTATCAATTGTAAAAATTGATCTAAATGTATTTTAATAAGCCTCCAAATGTTCCACTAAATAGCTGCGATCAGAGTTTGGGGTACCCCATTTACATTGCATAAACTAATTGATCTGCATGTTTGCAACTGATTGGGTTTCTTAAAAATAAATTGCAATTTAGCTTTCTGACTCTTCATGTACATATATATATATATATACTGAAATACCTGGGACTTACTTCCCCTTCCCTCAACAAAGTCCCAACACAGGGCTAATCACTCTTGACAGTCAGTAAAGGACTGTCTGTTCCAGTGCAGGATATATATGGTCCCAACACAGGACAGCATATGAAAGGATGGACCAAACATGGAATTATGCGTGCTATTGCAAATTGCCCCAATGCAATGTCAGTGTATGACAGCCCTAACTCAGGGCACTGACCTGGGCAGTGTATATGACAGACTCAACTCAGGATAAGCCCAGTGTACGTATGACAGCATCAACTCAGGACAGGCCCAGTGTATGACAGTCCCATCTCAGGACAGGCCCAGTGTATGACAGCCTCAACTCAGGACAGGCCCAGTGTATGGCAATCCCTTCTCAGGACAGGCCCGGTGTATGACAGCCTCAACTCAAGACAGGCCCAGTGTATGACAACCTCAACTCAGGACAGGCCCAGTGTATGGCAATCCCTTCTCAGGACAGGCCCAGTGTATGGCAATCCCTTCTCAGGACAGGCCCGGTGTATGACAGCCTCAACTCAGGACAGGCCCAGTGTATGGCAATCCCTTCTCAGGACAGGCCCGGTGTATGACAGCC
>JANVCJ010089151.1:0-10518 GCA_026413505.1 Epizoanthus ramosus
CTGCCGCGCGCGCTCACGATCGCTAATCAGTGAATATCCAGGATATTCACTGATTAGTGAACCAATCACAGCGCGCGTAAAACACTATTCACTGGTTGGGTATATGCTAATGATACTCATTTGAGCTTCAATTGATATATATCTATATAGAACGATATAAAAGAGCTGCTTGTAGGGGGTGGGTCTAGGATTTTCAGAAAGGGGGGTTGTAAGTATGACAGGGAAGGCAAAGGCCCCGAGGACAACATGGCCTCGACTCTGGAAGGCCTTTAAGAAACGTCTCAAAGGGGGAGATAAAACCCCCTCAACCCTCCCCCTGGATCCGCCTTTGAACTCAAGATGTAAGTGAAACAATCGGCTCCACCTCAACACTGAAGGTGTGTTTTTATTATTTGCTTAATGAATGGCCCCGGGGGGAGACAAAACTCACTGGTTCCCAAGGGGCCAGTAATTATGTTTCATTATATGGGAACCATTTTCATCGTACAAAGCCAAGTTTCTTTCGAACATTGAAATGAAAGTCGTATAGAAGCTCATTCAACCCTGTTTCAGTTGTGTTGAAAAATTTAACTGTCAAGATTTTCAGTATACTAATCTGCTCATGGTTCATTCATTCATTCATTTTTATTTTGATATTAATACATTACATTAATGATCAATATACATATTTTAAAATAATAAGTGGCGAGGAGACCCCAGGAAACCTTAGGGCTTATATTGAAAGAGCCTCCTAATGTGTGTAATGTAAAAGGTTCAACATGTGGTGGGACTGGCAAAATGATATGCTTATTAAAGTTACATTATTTAATACTATTCTGTTTAGTCATATACTGCAAAATATGTTTTTTGAACGAACTAATAGTTGTCACTGACGTGATGCAAGATGGTAAAGAATTCCATATTTTTCGAATGTTTAATTGGGTGAAACGTGGAGCAGAATGAGCACGATAGTCGGCATTACATATGATGCAAACAATACGTTTTTGAAGAAGGAATAATCTAATTAGATTAGTATGGTAGGTAGATGACCAGGTTATGTTGCAATAGGTGAGATATGGGTAAATTAGAGTGTAGTAGAGTGACAGTTTAGTGTTTCTGGACAAAAAGAATCTCGATCTATATATTATACCGATGGATTTTGAAATTTTTTTTGCTATTTGACTGATATGTTTTTCCATGAAAGATTCTCGTCAATCCATACGCCCAGGAATTTTTATGTTTTTCCATTTTAAGTTGATAGTTGCTAAAAAACAGAGGGGTAGCGGGGTTAATCCTTTTCTGTTTTGGTCTAAAAAGTAGATAGTTAGTTTTCTAGATATTTACTGTAAGTTTGTTTGCTTTCATCCAGTCGTCAATTTTTACAGTTCGGTGTTTAATGTGTTTAGTAAGTAGTTGGAGTCTCTGGGACTAAGAAAAATACTTTGTATCATCGGCAAAAAGCAAGCATTCAGTTATTACAGATGCATTTGGAAGATCGTTGAGATATAAAATAAATAATAAAGGACCAAGGATAGATCCCTGGGGAATGCTGCATTTAATAGTCAACTCCGAGGATTTTCTATCTTTGAATTGAACAAATTGTCGAATACTGTCATGGTCGACAGTATCAAAGGCTTTGGAAAGATCCAAGAAGACGCCAGCAGTTACTTGATTTTGATCAATTGATTGGGTTATTTTATTGAAGAGATGTATTCGTACTTGTCTAAGTATTCAATCATTTGGTTGTAGATTATCCTTTCAATAAATTTAGAAAAACAAGGGAGGATAGATATTAGCCGATATTTACTGAATAGTTCAGGATCACCGAAAATGGAAATACTAATAACGACAAGAGGAGGGAAGTGTATGCAAACGCAGAATGACACTCAGCTCATGATTTCTGTATCTCAAACAGAAAGATCAAACTTGACCACACACACCATTTGTTTTACAGTGGAGATGGATGTTGATTAAAAGATATAGGAGGGTTAAACAGAGCACTCGGTCTATTAATCTGGTCGTGTGAACGGCTGGGCATGAGCAGTGTAACTCAACCCGACAACGGCCCGAATGCATTAGAAAATGATGATTTGTCTAATTTTCCATATATTAACCATTTTAGCATTTTGTATTTTATCTTCTGTTGTAAACTCATATATTTGAAATAAAGACTTAATTCTTTTCTTCTTCTTCTTCTTCTCAGATAATAAAGAAATGGAACACAGTTCGAAAACTTCAGTCATTGATCTGACTTACTGACACTCGAACGGCCACCACAAGCTCATATATATGATATTAACATTTTGCAATGTCTCGGATCACCAAGCATGTCCCCAGCACCAAGTTTGTCGACAACCCCACCACTGATAGGGAAACAGGATTGTTGTCAGTGTCAGAAGATTATCAGATCGTGTAATCAACCCTTCTAAAATTAAATCTCATTCAATTGTATGGCCTGTGCAAAATATTCTCAAAACAGTTCTGACATTTGAAATGCAGTGGCATGTAACATTGTGTGAATTTAATTTACCTAATTAAAAAACGATTTACCAGTGACAGTGCTTTTTGAGTAAATCTCAGACTTGAACAGTGGCCCATGTACATACAACAGTGGATCAAATAACAGCCATCACTCATCAGATCTGAACGTACTATAAAAAGATAAAATTCCGCTGAATGGCAGCACTGCGATTCAGTAGTTAGCCAAACGTAGCTAACTTGATGCACCAATATTTGCATGCATCGATGCCCATACAAATTTGGTTTGGGAGTAAGGGACAAAAAGGCAAAAGACACGTCGAAATAAACAGACAATCCGATGTCTGTACTGTTGTAACTAGTACAGTGAGGATGATTAATCTCAAATCAATCAGGTTTTCTTACATGAACATTGTGTATGACTATATCAAGAAGTGATATGCATCAATTCACATCGCGCCGAGTTCAACTCGTATTTATTCCCGAATTACTATATTTTTTATAACAATGTAAGTACTAGAGAATCAAATAAACGATAACAAGAGGAATTTATACGATTGTAAACTCACCTCTGTCTTTGCAAAAGCTTTTTTATGATGGCATAATGGGCAGACAGCAAACAACGTCACATTCTCTGCATACACAAAACATTTTGATTTGGTAGACTGAGTATTGAACCACAGGAGGCCCTCCGCTAAAGAGTATGTCTCCCCAGGCCCGCTCGGATAGAGAGAATGTATGACGTGTGAGTCGCCGTTTGAGATCGTCAGTTCACTCAGGGATTTGCAATAGTCCTGAATGTTTTCAAAAGGTACTTCTGCATAAAGATATGATGTTAACTTACCTTGTGTTGTGGTTTTTAACCCGATTCTGGGTGATTTAAGGCGATTTTTGGTGTTTCATCATTCTGACACGAAGTCCTGTTCTGTACTAATGAGTAATGTTGCTTTATCCTTTGAATTCACTCCACCCTCCACCAACCCTTCCCCTTCCACCAACCCTTCCCCCTCCACACATACACACAGACACACACACACACGCACACACACGCACACACGCACACACGCACACACGCAAACACACACACACACACACACACACACACACACGCACACACACATAAAGGCCCACGATGCAACATTGCGTTCAGTGGAATAATTGAAATGTGTGGCACCAGTCAGAGCCGTAGCCAGACTCAGAATCTAGGGGGAGGCAAAATTATTTTTTTAAAGAAAAGCAAAACTTCGGAAGTAAGGTTGCTTTTGTCGGTTTTTTTTTCTGAATGGGTTCCATCTGTCTCAGCTGCTCTTGGCCCTTGTATTTGACATTTTCGGTTTGTTTTTCCTGAACGTCCATCTGTCTCACTGCCATCCTATCAACTGTTTAGGCGCGTTTGATTGACCGTATTCCGGAATAAGAATACACGGAATAAAAACTCTGGTCTGTTCAAATGATCAGTGTTCCTTTTCAGAAATATGCGAAACGAAACTACTAGTTTTCAGCAAACCCTAAAACAAAATTCGGTACAATAATTTTATTTCTTACAGATTGTAGGAGACATTTTGAAATTGTTCCGAGTGTATTCCTATTCCGGAATACAGTCAATCAAATGCACCCATAATTATTAGATTCATCCAATAGACTTTCTTATCCAATTTGCACTGTACATTTTTCATGAACACCGGATCCATTCACTAGTCAAAATTATGTATTTTTTTGCAGAATTTCTTTCCTGACAGAACTTTTCGCCTAATTTTCAGATAACCGGGGAAGCACTTACTCAGATTCTGACAGGCCACTGTCAATACTGTCAGCTGGGAGTGAAGTCTCACAAAGACCACTGGTCAAACTTCCGAGTCAAGCATTTTACATATAACAATTCTAACAATTCTAACCCAATTAATCTGTACTCTCTTCTTGAGAAGAGCAGCAATGCACATGACATTCCAAATGCAACAGAAAACATCAAGATTAAATTATTGTAAAGTTAGACTCTACAAAAAGAAGATTCTGAAAGATGGAGGCCTGTGGTCCTTGCTGAGAATGCCTGTGGTTGTAAATGTGCTACCTTCAACATATCAGTGTACAAATGCCACTGACCAGTTGTTAAAAAAATGTACTAACATGTACATTGTACAAGGGAACATGAAGTTATTTATAAGAAATAACATTTAGAAACTGTGTAGATTTACGTTGTAAGATTGATATGGGATTGATTCTTAAAACTTTTCTGGTGTGAAGTAGTATTACATGTAATAATGATGAAGTTATACATGTAAGCAAATTATCTTGGCCACTCGAAAGGTGCATTTTATTCATGATTGAACAATATATGAGTATATGCTAATTAAGCCAGATCTATATGTACAAATTGCTGCAATATTACATAACCCTGATGAGAAACACATGATCAGACTGAAAGTCTGTTGGAGTACATGTACATGCATACATGCATCTTAATTTCCAAGTAGAATACAATTCTGTTTTTTATTCCTTGTTTTGAAAACCACTTGTATATAGCTTGTTTGTTTGGTTAACATTATAGCTATATTAAATAGCATTTAATGCAGATGGTTTTAATTACAATATTAAAAACATTCCCCTGAATTTCAATTAGTAACCTAGGCAACAGGCCAAAACATAACAGACAAACAAAAGACAGCTATGTTGCACTAATTTAAAAGATCATAAATCTGAACAAACCGATTCTTATCATGCCATTTCTGGGTAATAATTCAACAAAGTACATCATTCTAAAGTTTGAGTTGCTTAAATCTTCAGATAATTACAAGTACATTAAAAAATATTACATCAATCTGTTCAACTATATAATTATACTAGTGTGTGAGTTAACTAGACATAATGCATTTGAGCAAGACTTTTAACACTGCTATGATCATTATTCGGAAACCCCTCCAGAGAAAAGGCTAAACATTAGAAATTAATACCGAAGTTTACTGTGATGCTAGACTTGGCTTGCCATACAAGTATATGTTTTGGTTGTGTAGGAAACGAAAGCGAAACCAGAGTTATGCACTAATAACCAATTGAATATATGATATAAATGTGCTAACTTTTAGAAGTCCTGTATAATTTGCAGTACCAGTAGTGAGTAGTACAGAGAGGATACAGTACTATGTGGAAGTTTTAACACGGATGACTTGTGAGTCAAAGCGAGTCAAATTAGTGCGAGTCATACGAGTCACTATTGTTTGACCTACTCATTAACTTTTTGACTCTAGAGTCAATGAGTCCCTCTGACTCGCGAGTCACGTTACGTTACGGTCACGTTGCGGTACTGTAGTTTGCTTTGGCTGCACAGCAGAAACTAATGTACGGTGTATCAGGTTGCAGTACATGCAGTCTGTATTAATTAGTGTGATTTCATTTACCATCTTAAAATGTGAACCGACTAAATTCATGCATAACTACTTAACCTTATAATTTATTTTTGAAGTATTTCTTACAAAAGTTTAACATAGCATTTTTATCAATATTTTTGGAGCAAAATAGATTTTATAACAAAATATTATATTTAAGTTATATACTCTAGGTACATATCATGTAGTTAGGTTGTACAAAGTGCATTATTTTTATTTCTACTAAATGTCAGAAAACATGGAATAGCTTGGATCTGAATAATTTCTTGTATTGTACATTGTGCCATTGTCACTAACAACTCTTTGAAATTAATTTTTCATTTTAATACTTTTTAATCACTAATTCAATTTACTGTACTGTAAATATTATTGGATATCAGCATATGAGAATAAAGTATTCAGTCATGTACATACAACATCAGTAATAGATCTATGTGTATTTGCTGGAGTCTTGCTCAAGACTAGAGTTTCTTTGCAACCAATTGCATGAATATTAAAGTTGAGAAGGCCTTTTAACAAACACTTTTTACATGTTTAAAAAGGGGAAGCATACTGTCAGACCCCCTGGAAATTTGCGAGGGGGCATGGGGTTCTGAACTTCCTGCCTCCGGCCCTCTTCTCTTCCACTCCCTCTTTCTGCTCCTTATAGTTGGAAGTTAATATCCATTTCGCCTGAAGTGAACTCAGTTCATACTTTATCGTATTTTCTCCCTCTACCTGCCCTCTTGAAATTCCGCTCTTGCTTTTTTTTCCCCACTCACACCTCCCTGTTATCTTGGGTTCGATCTCCCAGTTCCTCCTAAACAAGTGCTCTTACCTTGTAAGAGCATTGAGCTTGTAGAATGCTCCTAAAGCGTTTTATTATTATTTTATTATTAAACACTTGCTGCTACTTCCAATGTCTGTAATACTAGATACACGCATAGTCCTCCCTTTCAAATCTCTTTATCCACCCCAGCACCATGGCATTGGAGATTGTATTACAGGTAAGTTAACTTTAAATCATAACTTGTGATTCTCACAAATTCGTTGAGAAAACAAGTACATAATTATTAATTAATTAATATAATTATATTGTAATGGTATTTTTGCAGTTTTCTTTACAATTAATCTTGACTACCAGATTGGAATCAAACCAATTTTAAATTGGCATACTTTGTTTGGTTTTCCCCTTGACTGTTCCTCAAAAACACAGATACCATAATTTATATACAGCTATGAATTAATGTCAATACCTTGGATAAATGCCAGGTTTGGATGAATGCAAGTGTTGTCTCATGATAATATAATAATATTTAATAAATGTGTTTTTAAGAAATAAAGTATTATTATTATTATTATGATCTAAGAAAGGGGACTTGAGTCTATGCTAAAAATACCGACCAATCAACAAAGGTTCATAGGAATATGGATTGGTAAAAATAGATCTCGGACTGTTTCAACCTTGGTGTTGGCCTTTTATTTATAAATTTGAGAAAATATGGATATGTGATGTGAGCCCTGATTTACAGCTCTGCTGGTCTGCACATACAGCATTCCATATCAACACAAAGATTTATCGATCTTGAGTGAGAGAAAAGGGTGACTATTTTTGAAGGCTAGGCCACTTACTGGTAAATACATTTATTTCAGTCTGATTTCTATCCCACAGTTTGATTCAAGTCAAATTCTTTTCTTGGTGGTAGTTGGTGTTATTACTTCTTCAATGCCATTTATGAAATTAATTAAAATTTTTGTGTTGTTGCAATTGATGTACCCTCCTAGCAGAGTCTTCTTTTATCTGCTTGACGAGCGTGAAAGATAGCCTCTGCCCAAGTCATGTCACTTTTCTGTTGAACACGTGCCAACTGTTGACATATGACGCCTTGCAATTTAAAATAGAGGCTCTCATGCTGAGGGCCTGTTTATATGGAGGTGGCCTGCCTAGCCGGGATCTCGGCTCACGCCTATTTCCCTAATAAAATGTTTGTTTTGTTTATATGAGAAGGCGGGCTGGCCCGGCTGCCGGGATCCCGGCAAGCCACGCTAGCCAATTTCCCATATAAACAGTTCATCCTGGCTGTTGGGATGAATTTTGGCACTCAACCGTAACATTTCCATTGTCTGTTTATTGAAATTGCGTGCTTCATTGATCACACCACCAACAAGTCACCAACTTCATCCCGGTAACCGGGCTCATATAAACACACAGAAACTTTCATCTCGCCAGGCGGGCCAGCCCGGCAACCGGGTCAGCCCGCCTCCATATAAACAGGCCCTAAGAAAGCAATTCCGACCTGTTTCAGCTATCTTTCTTTAATATTTTAAATAAGTAATTCCACTAACCTGATCCTTGACTTGTTAGGCATTGATATCGATGATACACTGACTCGAGTCTACTGTTGCATACCATAGGTCACGCTTGTTGAACGGTAACGCTTGTTAAACGGTCACGCTTGTTGAACGGTCACGCTTGTTAAAAGGTCAAGCAAGTTGAACGATCACGCTTGTTGAACGGTCACGCTTGTTGAACGGTCACGCTTGTTGAAAGGTCACGCTTGTTGAGAGGTACTTTTGTTGCACGGTCACACATGAAAACTGTCACATCATTACTCGCTCCTTGGGGAACTCATAGTGAATATGAATGACACTTGCTACTCGTTATAGTGGCACTTAGGAACTATTACACCAAATCGAGTCCTTATCGGGGCGGTAGGGTGTATCGCATAGCTCCGTGCAGTAAGAGAGTTGTCTTGGAAGGGCTGCCTGTGTGATAGGCGAGTTGTCTTGATAGATTCTGGGTCCCGTGTGATTGGGAAGTTTCCTTAGTGGTGTGCGAGTGTTGCTCGTGTGGTGGACATCTTACAAAAGGCTGATTAAATTGGCTCCAAACTAATATATTATAGTGGAGCAACTGCAGAATACCCCGCAACTATTGTCCTGAATCTCACTGCGCACACATTTTTTGTATAGAATGAGAGATGCACAGTAAAAAATTAAACAAGTTGCGGGGTATTCTACACCTTTGGGTTGGCCTCATCCTACTTCGATAATTTTACGGCAATTTCTGACCATGCATATTCATAATAGAACGACAAACCCGCTTCAAATGCCAACATATTCAATGTTAGCTTGGATTAAAAACTTTGTTTTAAATTCAACACCCATACTTTTTACTAATCACCACAAGTTATTGATATTTGTAACTGTAAATTTCCGACTTCAAAGTTAGCACTTCTGTTCAGCGGGTTTTTAACTTGTCATAGCTGCAACACATGGTCGGCCCGTGGATCGGCATATCAAAACCTACAAAGTTAAAAATGTTGAAGGAAATTCTAGAGTAATATTATAAGATATACGTTTACGTTCTGCCATGAAGAGACTTCTTAAATTGTCTTGTAGTTGTACTCTATCGAATTGGAAGTCGTACAAATCTAGCACAACAACACTTGGGAGCTGTTCCGTAAGGCATTCCTTAATTCCAACAAAATGTTACTAATAATCCTAAATTTCCAACCAAAAAAGTAACATTATCTTGCTTACCTCTTGATGTCCGCCATAACAATGTTACTCCTGAGCACATTCAAAAGTTTGCTGGTTTCTTGTCAACTTTCATCGAAAGATACAGATTTTTTATCTCCTTCACAATCAGTAATGAGCCTTCACATTTCAACGAAGAATGAATAGGTTCCAGGTTCCTTGGACATAGTTAGCGGTAAATCTGTCTCGGCCAATCAGAACGACCGAGTTGGCAAGGCCATTAGAATAGCGATGATTTGTATTTGCGCCGTTCACGCCTTCAAGTTTTATTAAGATATGCTAACAAGGTTTAATAAAGACAGCAAATATGTGAAAAACGTAAAAGTTACTATTGAATCAACCTTCGTCACAACATAGACAATACTAATACGTGTATTATAGTACACTGCTTATCTTTCTACCATTTGGCAGAAGATCGGATAATGGCTGAAAGGTTTGCAGTGATTCGCCAGATGAAATAAGCAGAATTTGTCAATCTGACTGATTCACACCTGTAAAACAAGCTCAATATGAAAGACAAAGGAATTTAAATCTAGTAGAGCTTCGTAATGTTGCACAATAGATTGTAGTCAGGCGAACATATCAACAGAGCCATTTAAACCAAATAAACAAGACTCGGCTTGCATAGGACATGACTCACATAAGGGCGAAGTACTTGTATAAATAGTACAAGAGTTCGCCCTTCACGCCTCACATAAACAGTGTCTTAAACGCGATTTATCCAGGACTAGGAGATAGAGCTGTTCTCTAAGGTGAGCCCCATCTTCTTGGACGTGAAACAACACAAGACTCCTATGGTCACGACTTTAGACTTAGACTTTATTAGATTTTAGACTTTATTAGATTTTAGACTTTATTAGATAATTTACATAATTTACAGGTGTTCCTGGCACCGCAAATAGCATAGCTAATCTAGGCGGGCCAGGAGAAAACTGCTAAAAGAGGGGTTTAATTTCTGTGAAGTGTATGGCAGGTTATTAAAAGTTTATTAAAATCTTTATGGGTTTTCGCTTGTGCGAGTAACATAATAGATATAAATCACTCTAAAATTTATGTTAGCGGTAGCGGTAGCAGTATCAGTAAGGGTAGCAGTAGCAGTAGCAGTAGCAGTAGCAGTAGCAGTAGCAGTAGCAGTAGCAGTAGCAGTAGCAGTAGCAGTAGC
>JANVCJ010089162.1:0-10518 GCA_026413505.1 Epizoanthus ramosus
CATGTGTGTGTGTGTGGGGGGGGGGCGGGGGGGCGGGGGCAATGTGCATCAAAAAAAAATAGACATTTTTTCGCCAACATAATTTATTTTAAACCAATTAACAATGCAATATTTTGCTTCCTATCATTTATCTGTTAATTCACTCACATATCAAATAAAAACACACCATCCCCCCCCCCATTTTGTTTTATAGAGAGAGTAGAGGGGGGGGGTGGGGATTGGTGTTTGTAACGTTTCTTCGAGAACCGTCCTGAAAAAGTTCGATAACTCGCATTCAACTTCCCTTGTTATATGAAGCATAAAAATCGCCTTTATATTGATACGTAGTAAATTTAAATCACTTATATTCTTCAACAGTGCAATTATTTTATAAATCTATTTATTTCAGTACTTAAAACCTGAACGTCACTATAGATCAGTTCGGAGTGCAATTTGTTTTTCGCCTGGTTCGATCGTGCAAATTTTCCACTTTGTTTCACAACAACAGCAGTTTAACTGACGCAGCTAAATATCGGCCTTTCCGATCCCGTTCTCGACTGATTTCTGGCGAAAGAAATACAGTTTTGCAGTCTAGCTTTGCTACTATTTATAGACGATATTTCTCTTGTGTCCTTGTGTTGTGGTGTTGTTGTTAGAAAGTAAACATCGCTGCAAAGCAGGTATAAAATATTTGGAAGAAAAATAGGTTTTGGACTGAACTGTTGGCTAACAAATATTACCACTTCTAGAAAAGAGATGATTTTTGACAGGACGCGACTTCAGGACTTTCAGGGGTATGGGGTGGGGAGACCACACAACCCACCCCCTCTACTAGCTCTAGTCTAGAGCTAAATTTCAATACTTTAACCCTAAAATATCTTATTACTGAACTAAAAACAAAAACTGGCAACAAAGATATTGCTTACTTCAGTGTTCACTGTAGAACGCAATTCTGTATTTTAAAAAATAAGATCGATAATAGTCGAGTCCCAACTAAGAAGTATTCAAGTAAGATCCAAGTTTTGAGCTTTTACCTTTAAATTTATAATTATATATTGATATAAGTCAGTTAAGATGTGAGCGTGTACTATCATCAATCAATTCTCAGACCGATGTTATTCTCTGAATATACCGGAACGTAACACGTTCTTAAATATAGACAAAGATTGCATTGCATTGCCGTTTAACGGGTACCCGTACGGGTGGCACAACACTGAAAAGCAAGAGCCGGAGATCGAACAAAATGGGCAAAAGATTTAAAATATACATCCGGAAGTTCTGGACGGAAGCTGTTCAAATCACAAAACCCCTCAAGCAGATATGAGATCGAGAACTGACGTCAACCAAACCACTTCAACTGCCAGTAGAGCGTTACAAATTGATTTCTGAAATCTGAGACTGCACCTTAATGGCCGCAGTATTCAATTCAGATAGAATCCCAACGGAATTAGGAGTTAGGTCAACTTGGTTGCCACATGTCAATAACTACCACTGATCTAAAATTTGGATATACCGTGGATTTTAGTTTCCAGTGGCAGACAAGGCCAGGACTTCCGCTACTCCCCTCTACTCGACACGCCATCTGCAGTACATCTCACAGATGTTGAGGGAAAACTGACAGAATCACCATAGAACCGGGCATAGAACCTAGCTATTTTAGAAACAATCAACTCGTATTTCAATATACTGTTTTACAGTGATAATCAAAATGGCTGTTTCATTGCGGAGCTGGATTCTAGCAGTATGTGACAGCATGTTAGTTCTTTTATGCATGGCTTCTCTCGGTAGCTGTGATTACGAATGGAAAGACGCTGAACCGGCCAGCGATGCCTTGAAGGGGATTACACGAGTGTTCTATGTTGCTGCCGTCGAGCGAGACTGGGATTATGCACCCAGCGGCAGGAACCAGATAAAGGGACTGAGGCTGACACAAGACAGGTGGGCACATTGTTCTAATGTAGAGATTATATGTAGTGCTCAGATACACATCTTGTTTGGTACAAGCAGTTTAGTGCAGGAAGCTTAATCTTAATGGCCAAATTTCATTCATTGTTTACTCAGTTATCTCTGTGTATGAAGAACAACTTTAGAAGGACAATAATCGTGATTTATACCTCATTTGTTTTATAATAACTCAAAAGATATTACGATATTCATCGTATACCCCATACGGAAGCAACTGGTCGACGCCAGTAAGTAGGGCATAAAATTGCCAGCTAGCTAGGTTGCAAAAGCATGTCATTAGCTGGGTTATATTTATAGAATGGACTCCATGACCTTTGTAGCATGCAGATTGACCATTTTATTGTGTTAATATTGTGTTGAATAATCGTAATTCTATACGGCAATGACTCTGATCTGATAATCAGACATTTTAAAATTTATACTGACATGTTTCTTTTGTTTGCTTGTTCTGACACAACTCCCTACGGACGATCTCATCCGGTTACTTTACAGTGCTTGCTTTTCAGTTGGACTATTTTATGTATTTCCACTACCCTGGTCTTTTCATAGATCCACACGCCAGATACGCATTGCCTTGGCCTTGGGTAGTTGGGACTGTTTTGTCGGTCTCCGCTGTAGCTCCCATAAGGCATAAGCGTTGTCTTATGGAGTTATGGGATACACTGTTTTGTCGGTCTCCGCTGTAGCTCCCATAAGGCATAAGCGTTGTCTTATGGAGTTATGGGATACACTCTCTTTTTTTATAAGAACTTCTTATTTTTGGGCCGACGCTGAATGTTCTTAAATATCTTGGGGATTTTAGCCTCAAATGTTATTAAAATGTTCTTAATATAATCATACGTATTTGGTATGCTGGGTTCTCATTTTCCTCGATATTTGATATACAAGTAGATAGAGTAAAAGAGAAAACAATGAGTCCTGCAAATTGTTCTTGTAAAATGTCCATGTATTTTACTCTAGTTGCAACGCAATGTTGCACTATCGACTAATTGTCGATTCCATGATTTTGTGCCGTAATGTAACAAAATAAAGTTCTTGGCCATCCCTCAGCCTCGGGTGTGTTCTTAGCATGTTCTTAAATTTTGGCCGATTTTCAGCCTGGAGTTCTTACAAAAAAGGTTCTTATAAAGAAAAAAGAGCTAGTGTAGGTTTAAAGCATTTCTCTGAGCTCGCCTCTGGAGTTATAGTGATACAAGACCGATGACTATTAGGAGGTCTTTCCGCTGGCTATGCCATGCTGATGAGTCCTAACATTGGCTAAGCCATGCTGATGAGTCCTAATGAGGACGAAACAGCTGTTGAGCAGTTCATGGCTTGCCACTCCACGGGTAATTCGGCTCGGCTGTGCGCATGCATAGCCAGGTTTTGGCCAAACCGTGGCGTTGTGTCCCGCAGTGCTTGCTTTCATTTGGACAACTTTACATGTATCAGGAGACAAGAATTAATTCAGATGACAGATAAAAGAGAGTCGGTGTTCCTATTAAAATCTGTGAATGTCAATATCAGTAGATTTTGCTCCCAGTCCCGACTTTTGTCGGACTTGCTTGGTCTCAACTCCATAAAACCATTCCCACCAGAAAAAAGATCCCCTCCCCGTCCCCTCGCTACAGATCACTTTGGGAACCTAAATTATATTTTCTTCAGTGTCAATTGCCTTCCTTTCAATTGCTGTCTCATTCATTATATTCCATTTTGTCGGCGTCTTGGACAGTAGGACCTGAAGTGAACGGTAGACTTTTAAAACATACACGATTCGTATAGTATAATAAAAATAATAATTTACAGTTCTTAAAAACGCATTATACTAAAGTCTCAATAAAATTATAAGAAAAGTTGTTAAAAAGATAAAAAGCGATTAAAATAATTTATGATAACTGATTTAGAAGCTAATTACTAGCCAATCAAGATACATTATTTACTTCCGTTCTGCAGTGATGCTGCAGTGTTCGCAACACAAGGTGAATCAACTATCGGAAAGGTATACAAGAAGGTCCTTTATCGCGAGTTTACTGATAGCACATTCACGAAAGAGAAACCCCACCCTACCCATCTGGGGTTTATGGGACCCGTGTTGTACGGAGAGGTCGGGGATACCATTCAAGTGTACTTCAAGAACATGGCAACTAAAAGGTAGGTTCTCAGTGCTTTATTGTACGTTAGGTCGCTACTGTTTGCCGCCAAGCGATGCCAGTCAATAAATTGTGCTCGTGCCCAGTCACGTGACTGTGTGGTGGAAATAAATTAACACGTCTGTTCATATATCTCCACACATGTTCCGCAAACCTAATGAAGTTTAGATTCGTACTTTGTAATTTTAAAATATCATGATATACTAGCTTGGTATTGCTGACTATTCGACCAGTTCGCTCTCTAATGTAATATCTCTGATGTACAGGAGATACTCGATGCACCCACATGGAGTGTTCTATAAGAAAGGATCCGAGGGAGCTCTGTACAACGATGGGAGCGTTGAAGCAGACAAGAGGGGAGATCATGTCCCCCCTGGGCAAGTTCACACCTACATATGGGAAGTCACATCAGGACATGCTCCCCTGGAGGGGGATGACAACTGTTTGACCTGGATGTATCATTCTCACGTTCACCCAGAGAAGGACACCAACACAGGACTTATCGGTATGGCTGCGTGTGACGTAGGGCAGTAGAAAGGTCCAGCAGCAAAACGTGTATATTTCTGCTTCTGAAAATCGTAACTCATTGACAGATCTAATGAATATAATCTCGTCGAGTGCAACAGACTTTCGTCTTTCGAGTTCAATGGCCCACCACGTGGAAATATGCATGTGGGCGCGAAAGTGTTAATGGTGGCGGAAAAGGGATGGTCAAAGTTGAAGATAGGATCGCCGGATGAAGCTAAACAAACATTCAGTTGCCAGTAAAAAAATTGCTCGTTGACCATTAAATTCAGATTGGAAAATTAAAACGCTAATCACAGAAGTAGAAGTTATAAACTGTGGTGTATCGGCCAGATGCGATGAAATGATACGAGGAGATTTATATCAATCAGCGTCCAGATGAAGACTGGCGCGAGGATCATGTTCTTGTACGAGGTCAACCTGTTTACAGGCTAGTCTTCAATGCAATAAGGCTACTAATAGTAGAAACTATGCATGTGTCTTGGCTATATTTTTGGTTTTGCCGCCGCGCCCTGGCTGGTTCAGTCGATTATTTATGAGTTAACTTTGCATTTTTCTATCTACCCTGCTAACACGATTCAAATAATTTTTTACACCAAAAGGCAAAAAGAGTCAAGTTATAAGAAAAAAATGTCTTTAAATTTACAATTGATATTACAGTCATAAAACTGATAATTGACAACAGTCAGAAAACTTTTTGAATTTGACCATTTATTTTATTTTGAAGTTGGGAGAATTACCGGGGTTCGCTATGGCATTTTAGGTATTTTAAAATTAGAGAGATGAAACAGTATCAAAAAGTACTACTCCGAAACAAAAGACATTAAAAAACTTCGATTCCGGTGAAATGTTAATAATAGGACATTATTTCAGCTATTTCAGGGATTTCCACCAAAAATGTAATTTAATTCTTTTTAAAAAATTATATTAACTTAAAAAGTGATGATTGCCGATAAATAATACCACTTGTCAAGGTTGTGCCAGCTTTGTGCATGAAATCTAAAATATTTTTCACTTTTGATTTTATGTGTCCGCCAATATTCTTCCATGGTGTTTGGTGTACCAATTTATAAGTTGCTCTTTTGCATATTCGCGATCGTGATGAAATTCAAAGTCCATATGCCATGGTCTGTTTCAATTCATATATTTGTCGCAAAGATCGTGGCGTTGAAGTTCCTTCTTAACAAGGGTGACATTGTTCGCCTCCCGTCAGCGATGAAATGCTGCAGAAAATGTCTTTCATAGTTCAACATATATTAACATGCATTCTGACACCGCCGCTAAACTGAGGTTCAAGCAGCCTTTTCATTTGCTTTCAGCAGAAGTGACCCCAACAAAGAGATCATTTAAAATATAATGTTTCACTGCGTAAATTTTATTTTTGTTGTCTCATAGCTTAGCCACATTATACCACTACTGAAAACAAAGCCTTTTTGCAGAATAAATATGCCACGCGCCTACTCTCTCGCATCTGTCACCAGTTCAAATACACCTCACGTATAGATATATCTTGAGCCGGAACCATTATAAAGACATTGGCGAGTTAAATTTTTCGTGTTGTGATATGATTCAAAAGGCAGGGTGTACAAAGGATTTCCTAGACCGGAAACAGCAGCTGATATTAATCATTTCCGTTCTGCGCAGAAGCAGTATACTTTTCGTCGGTGTCCAGCGGTAGCATCGATCAGAAGCGATCATCAGATCTCGAATGCGAAGCACGTCGTCGAATTTGCCGTATCCATGGGATGGGTTTTGATTTAGGCTGCTTTATACCAGGAAGTGCTTTACCAGTATAGCATGGAAACTTTCATTTTCACATTACTTCTGTGCGGCTGCTGGTTGACAACAGCTAGAGCTGATAAAGGTGGGTAAATATTGAGTGAGTAACCTTGAAATCGCTTCAACTTCAAGTTTAAGATTCCGTCATGAACGAAACGGAAATGCGCGATAGATCATGCACTTCGCGTTTGCCTTGGTTTCTACCTAGTGAAGCTGATTTTAAGTCAATAACTTTTGTATATAAAAATTTGCCCGAGTGTTTGAACGAAAGCGTTAATGTTAATCCAAAGTTCACCAAGAACTTGTTGTTTGACATTCTGGTGTTATATAATGGTGTTGTAGTGCAGCGAGTGTTTGAACAAGGCCGTTCGATGAACTGTTTACTTTCTGGTTGTGTATTTGAGGTGCGGCTTTGAAGGATTTCGGCAAGCCTCGCTTGTGGCTTTGTGAAGGGGAAAGGATCAGGAAGTTTAAAAGACAATATTTTTCTCAAGTACAAGCGAGTATTTTGTTCTCAAAGATAAGCCGCCGTGAAAGATATTACTCCTTTATTGTGAAATGCACTGCATTTTGTCGCGCCTTCATGACATCGGGACACATTCGTCCTGAAGCCAAAATGAGAATATACTTTGACTTAAGTTGAAGAAATTTTATGAATTTTTGAAATGGTTATGAGAGATAAAAGTGTAGTTGATAAGTCGAAAAAGAGAGAAAATGTAAATCTTAAACGTTTAGTTCGCTGACGCCAGTGGTAAGTATATCTTTATACATCTGGCAAAATATGTGCAGCTGTCGGCCGATATCGAAATCGACATGGAAATCTACAACATATTACAAATACACACTTAATAAGAAAATAGAATTGACGTCCATTTGACTTTTCCGAAATTGATTGTATGAACAGCGCTCTTGCCACTGCAGAAAAGTATTCACATATCGGACACGAATTTGTAAATGGTAACCTAAACGAGGAAATTTGACAGAGTTAAACAACGCAAAGCGGTGCATTAAGACGTTTCTTATCTTGCTAGGCGGTTAGCGTGTCTTGTTTATGTATTTTACTGTAGCACTGTTTGTGTTCATGTTTTTTCCTTTACTGCACCAAAGAATATCGCTATATTGCTCCACAAGAGACATATACCAGTCTAGATTAGCTATTCCATGTGTTCAGTACAAGTGCCTATAGATGTTAATAGCCTCCTGGAAGTTTTCCATTTTTATTCCTGTTTGCTGTTATTTCTGCATTAAATAAAATCTTGTTTGAGTTGTGAAGCAATGATACTGACACAGCAGGGTTTCCAAATCATAACAGGTCTTACTCTAAATCCCAACACATACATGTATCCTTTTTAATACTAAAAAAATATAAAGAAATTCACTGGTAAAGCCCAGGTGATTTGTATACTAGCTGGTTAGATTTTGACTAGATATTGCTTTGAGATAACAGAGATCTAGGCAGCATTCACTGACAGTTAGTGAGTTACAGTTGAACTTAACCGGAGATACAGTAGTTTTAAAATAGCTTTTTTTAACTGAAACATAAACTAACACCATAGCTTGCAAAAATAGGCAAAAATTACAACAATTCGTAATATAAATAATTAACAAGTAAACAAAACATGCATATATATTTACTGATCATGCAGGTAATACCTGCACTTGAAGTGTACATATATTGTGCATGGACACTGTCTACCTGTTGTATATATGTAATTTATGAACATGTAACTTTCTGTCCTACCTTCAATTTTTTTACTTGTATGTATAGTCGGCAAGAAACCTTGTGTTCAAGCTAAGTAAGTTCACATGGAGATATAGATTAATTAAAATATATTCAAATGCTAGGATAGTGCTTATCCATGCTTGATTTAATATTAAAATTAGAATTTTAAAAACTACTTAAGAATGTTAACATCTGAATAAGAGCTAAAATAGAAGAGTTTCATATGGGAGCAACATGTCAGATATGGAACATAGAAAATGTCCCACACAACTATGTTGGCCAACCACATCAATTGTAATAAATTAAATGGGATTACTGATAAGGTGCTGTGTTCTGCCAAGTGAAAGGTTTTGTCCACACAACTGTGTTGAGGCAGCAGATAAAAACACTTGCATCTCATTTACATCCAATATTGCAGCCACATAAGAAATAATGAAAACAGGTCTTTGTCTCAAATCCTGTGCAATCACGACTGAAAATCTCTTCAAACATTCCAAAGATACAGACCAAATCATTGCAATATGTAGTATGTTGCATTAATTATTCTTGTTTGAATCTGACACAAAGTAAACATAGGTGTTACATTTATATAATTATATGGGAATTGTATTTTGTTGATCAAGGTAAATGTAAGTTTATTTTTTTTGTAGAAAATAATATTTTCATTGTTGAAGCCTCGCTAAGTCAAATGTTAATCTTATTCCTTTCCACACTTGATGTCTGCCCTATTTTGCCTGTGGCCAGTAATGTCTGTGAGCCTCTGCTTATCTGGCTCTGTTTCTGCCTAATAAATTGATTAGCCCTGAAAAGAGTCCAATGCCATGCTCTTGGAATGGATGACAAGCAAGAATTTTCAGGCAGGTGGTAGAATGGGAGGGGGGAGGGAGGATTCAAGGAGTCCCAATAAATCTTGGCAGGAAGGAGGTTCAGATAAAATTTACAGCTCTTGTAATCCAAAAGGCTGATGATACATGTAATTATCTTGCCAAACCACTTACCTATTAACTAACTCCTATGCCATGCTGCCTTTGCCATAGAACTGATGATCATCATTTGTCAGCACAGTATTTTATAAATGTGATTTATGATTCCTTGTATTTCTGCTGCACAGATACAATATATGATTTTCCCGAAGAGGGGAAGAAATGGAGTTGGACAACAAGAGGATCGGTAGGCATGATTTACTTCAATCTTTAAAAATATGCCCATAAACCTTTTTTTGAATTTGGAACTAAGAGTGCTTTCAAAATCCTCGAAAATCTTTGCAATCCTGCAAATGATTATCATAGATACATTGTAATGTTCCAATTGGTTTGACCATTTACCATTCAAAGCGGTGTGTTATTTTCAGTGAACTGAAGGATCATGGTTGGTCGAGATACATTAATACACTCCCTTTCTGAACAAAGCCATATAATAACAAAGCCATATTTTAGTGCTTTAGAATATTTTAATAGTTTTGGTGCTATACAAATTTTATGTTATTATTATTATAATTATTATTATAATTATTATTATTATTATTAATATTATAAATTTCTTAATAGCCTTTTTTGCTCAGTCCAATAATAATAATAATACTTCTTCTTCTTCTGCTTTTTGAATCTACTCTCCGTCTCTACAGATGATTCATGTGGATAGTGCAAAGTGCTGACAGTGCAATTTTAAAAATATTACATCTACATTGTATATATGACGTGCTAGTGAATAGTCCATACATGTACATTAATTCATGCTGCAATACTATACACTTTTGAACATTGTTATTTATATCCTACAAAATAGTGCACACACATTGTACATGATCTCATTAAACAGAATAATTGATATTTATTTAATATTTGTTTAGAACTGGAAATAAACTAATACTCAACATGCTCCATATCTATAGAATGTTCACTCAGATTTATACTTTGGTCTAGCGTTTATCATAATCTAATTATTTTAGATATAAGTACATGTACTATTAATATAACAGAACCATTGTTGACTAGTTTCTCTGTGGAACATGAGTTTTTGTTTACCCTCAGGAACAATGTTTCACTCAGCCTTCGGCCTTGGATAACATTAGCTCCCACGGGCAAATAAACATGCATGCTCCAAGTGTACAAGTTAACAACTTACTATGGTATATTTTTATTAGGTTGTCACAACACACACACACACACACTCACACGCAATGTGACATCTCTATTTCCTTTCCTGAGAATGTCTGTCTTTCAGATCTTGTTGACACAGTACTGATGCACATGTTACTAAAAATTGAATCCCTGATTGTGTTTTTGTTCAAGTGGGAAGAACCTATTGGAACCACTGGCAAAAGATCCTACTCAATATGTGCAGGGCCTGGAGCGGCCCAAACTCCTGACAACTGGCTCATCTGGAAATCTGTAACTGTACCTCAACATGTTTCAAGAC
>JANVCJ010089173.1:0-18635 GCA_026413505.1 Epizoanthus ramosus
ATAATGTACGTATCCCATAAAAAAATAATTGTCCAATCCAATGTACACATCTCAGATATTAACAAATATTTAACTATACTTCAGTATACAGTATACTTTGAAACGAAAAGCAAAAACTGCATTTCCAGCCGAAGATTGTATAGGAAGAAAGAAATTTGCAACAAATTCATTTTTTCCACTCCCTCCGCCAAGGAGTGCTACATGCTTTGTAAAAAGGTTGTGCATAGTGCAGATAACAAAATACTCAAATAATATGAGTTGGAAAGGGGGGGGGGGGCATTCACACGTGGTAGTTTCCCTTCAGATATACACAGATATATACAGCTGCTCCACGCTGGGCTTTAAGTCTTCCTGTTTACGTGCAGTACCAGGGTTTAGTAACTCACCCCCCTCCCTACTCCCCTCAGTATGCTTGTGACCTGCACACGAACGCATATTTGAAACATGAACAGTTTTGCTGGTTGTGTTCTCTTCGTGTCAGAGTCTGCAGAAAATAAAAAGTACTCCAGCTTACTCAAGCCGTATAGCGGCTTTTTAAACACTGTTATTAAAATACTTGTTTTCAGTAGAAAAGTTTTAAAATTATATTTGTATTATTATAAATTTCTCATTTATTATTATTATTTTTTTTTAGATTTTCTATTTTTTTCTGAAACAATGCGCACTAGTTCCGTACGCGTGGTTTGTTCATTTTATTGGTTCAAGTAGATTGCAACTAAAAACTGTTGATGATCAACAAACAACTCTCAGCTCAATGATGTTTTGTTTGCTAGCACTTCGTGAGAGCAGGGCGTAATGCCATAATATAATCTATAAGCTAAAACTATATAGTCCTGATTACTGAGGCAATAGTGACAAGTTTAAATACATTTTACATAATGTGAACCGTATTATTATTGAAGCTAAGTTCCTAAAGGAGATACTTCCTGCCTTCCTGCACCGACTCCAAAGTTTCGTCATCTTTTTAGAAGAGTCAGGTGCTGCCAAAGAGACGAATTCGCTTGAGTGTCAAAACATTGATGCGACAGATTTAGCCAATCGCTAGCTTTTCCTATCCTTGTTACGATTTGTGAGATATCCTGGCCAAGCTGTGTGCATTGTTTCTATGAACTGTGTACTAGAATCTCTTTATTTAATTTCTTTCTCTTGGGGTTCGATACCAACCGGGGCATTGTCCTGTCTCCTTCTCCTGTTACCATTTTACCTTCCACATTTTACTTATCAAATTGTATATATCTTAAACGCATTTTTATTTAATGTGCAACGAAGTGAACAAAGTAAAGTAAAGTAAAGTGAATCAAAATCGTGTCCTGCATTTCCTGTTGTTATCGCATTCGTGTATTTTTAAAAAAATTAAAATTAATAAAATTAAAAGAAAGACTGTGTGCAGCGGCAACTGAGTATAGTTTTAAGGCACTTTATTGGCAACCGGTTTCGGTTTACAACCTTTGTCAAGCCTGTGCTAACTCATAAAGATACAATACAGTGGTATTTCAAGCTATTGCAAATAGCTTGGAAATATTTGTAAATTCTTGCAAATAGCTTGAATACCACTGTATTGTATCTTTATGAGTTAGCATAGGCTTGACAAGGTTGTAAACCGAAACCGGTCGCCAATAAAGTGTCTTAAAACTATACTCAGTTGCCGCTGCACACAGTCTTTCATTTAATTTTACTGTTATGAATTTTACTAAGTTACTGAATAAAGTGGTCGAACCGTTGCACCGAACTAGGAATAATTCCAACGTTTAGCAAAGAACTAAACAACTAGTAAAGAATCAACGATGGTTCCTCAACGCTTGTTTTGCAAAGCAAACAGTCACTAAATGTATAATACAAGATAGAAATCAGCCATGTACAAGAGCAACCAAATATTCAATAAACACCGACTACACATGCACACGCACACGCACACGCACACGCACACGCACACGCACACGCACACGCAGACTTTCGCACATGGCAAAAATGACTTAAATAACCGTGACATGGCCGATTTAACCGAAATAAAAGGAGAAACGTCGAGCAAAAACATTGTTTGGGTCTAGGCTCCCGTGGCGAGGTTTCAGTTCAGTGATGTTTTGTTTGCTAGCACTTCGTGAGAGCAGGGCGTAATGCCATAATATAATCTATAAGCTAAAACTATATAGTCCTTATTACTGAGGCAATAGTGACAAGTTTAAGTACATCTTACATAATGTGAACCGTATTATTATTGAAGATAAGTTCCTAAAGGAGATACTTCCTGCCTTGCTGCACCGACCCCAAAGTTTCGTCATCTTGTTTTAGAAGAGTCAGGTGCTGTCAAAGAGACGAATCCGCTTGACTGTCAAAACATTGATGTAAATGCAATGAGAATGATAACATGCTGTGATTGGCTAAATCTGTCGCTGCAGCAATTAGGAAAATACAGACAACCAATCAGAGGGTGCCGTGACAGACATAAATCAATCATCGTATCGTCATGTCATTGTCACGTCATTTTCATTCATACGTACGTCAGTCAGATTAAAGAGCCGTGTAATAAAAGTACTCAACACGAGTCGAAACTGGCAAATTTTATTGGTCAAAAAGCTGTTTTGATAATGCAACGACAATAAAATGATAACGAGCTTTGGTCATTCCATCGAAATAGTATCTCCAGCTGCGTCACTGCATTGAAAAGCACTAAACGTCAGCTAGAAAATTCTTGAAAAGTGGACCCACGAAAATGGAAGTCACAGAGATACTGATTTTTTCATATTTGGCCAGAAGTAGCAAAGTCTTTTTAAATGTCAATCCAATTTCCACCGAGTTTGGCTGACAAACTTGAGCAAACAAAACTTTGAGAAAGACAAGACAAAATATAGCAGACTAAATGTGCGTTCAGCCTGCTAAAAGCTGATTAATATTCACAGCATTTCAGAAATAAAGATTTTCCGACGAAGCCTTTTTTCCCTTATTTCTTGTAGCGTTAAAGAATAGATTTGTCAGAAAGTTTGTTTTCCTAAATGTGGAGATTCGACATGACGAACCTTCATCAGAGGCTCGGAAATGAAAACGTCTTTCTTCATTTATTGTCCAAAGTAGCAGATCAGCCTGCACTGCATGTAAATCATGAAATAACGTTTAATTGTTAGACCAGTGTTGGCCAAGAAACCAGTCGGTTAGAGTCTATAGAATAGTATACCACACATTATACTAGAGAAGGATTTCGGTGTAGAGAATTTGAATTGAATTGTAGCTCACACAGTGCATGCAAGATGATACTATATTACTGCAGAGAATAAAACAGCTTTTGATAGGCCACGATGAACAATAGATTTCAAGATTGTTCCTTTTAAATTTGTGTCAACAAAATGTACGTGCGAAAACTACAGAAAGACATCATACGACTGTCGACAGGACGGGAAGTTTCCTCCAAGGTGAATATGCATTAATTGTCTGTTCAGTCTTTGAGTAAAGCCTGGTTCACACTTGTGAGATAAGTTCAAGCACAAGACCGAGAGACAAAGGAAGATGAAAGGAATACCTTGTGTGCAACGAGGTGAAGCAAGATCACACCTGGTATTCTTTTGTCTTTTATGTACTTGTGTTTATCTCACAAGTGTGAACCAGGCTTTACTCAAAGACTGAACAGACAATTTTAAAATGCATATTCACCTTGGAGGAAACTTCCCGTCTTGTCGACAATGTACACCTGCCTATGACGAATCTACAAATAAATATAACTGGAATAACAAATTAGCATTTCTCAGAATATTAATCGTGCATTATCTGATAAAAGAGCATATGATATTTTAAAGACACCAGAAGGTGTGTTTTCAATCGCCCCGTAGGAACAGACATTTCACACGCTAAATTGTTACAGATCGAGAAATGGAAAAACTTCTTCAGGAGCTGGAGAGTCAAGTTTCGTGCTCAATTTGTTTCGAGCTTCTTCAAGTGCCAAAAATCCTTCCTTGCCTCCATGCTTTTTGCTTGCAATGTCTGAACTACATGGCCGCTCATCACGCCGATGATGGAGAGATCATATGCCCAACTTGTAGAGCCACTGTTCTCATACCTCAGCCAGAAGGAACTTTCGATTCCTGCACCAGCAGTTCCCTTCACAATCGCTTATTGGATCTGTTGGCTATCAAAGAAGCGCGCAACACTCCGACATTGTGCGGAAACTGCTGCAAGAAAGCGTCTGATTGCTCGTACTGCTTCGACTGTCGCAATATGTTCTGTGGAGAATGTTTGAGTTCACATAAAGCGCTGAGAACCAATGCTAAACACAAGGTAAAAGCTCTTGAACACTTTGGGCCAGACGACTACGAACGCTACCTGCAAATGCCATCTTTTTGTAGTGTAAAGTTCCATGAAAGCCAGCCGCTTGTATTATACTGTAAGGAATGTGAGTTGTGTATGTGCCAACTATGCGGGATTACAAACCAGAAAATACATTCAACACACGACATTGTTGATCTGAAGGAAGTGGCTGAACAGCGCAAGAACAAATTACTGGTAGACATTGAGAAACTGGTGCAAATTCAAGCAAAGTGCACTGAAACTACTTCTAAACTTGAAAGACAGAGCTGTGAAATCAATAAAAACATTGAATCAGTGAAGAAAAGGGTAAGCGAGTTTGCTAACAAGCTGGTCAAAACAATACGAAGAAACGAAAGTGATCTGCTTACACAATTAGAAGCCCTTCGGGCTACACGACAAGACGACGTCAAGCAGAAAAGGACGGCGCTGTCGTCAGAAAGTGACCAGATTGGCGGTGCTGTTAACTACGCCAAGTCCTTGATAGAGAGCAGAGCAACTGCGGAATTGATGAACAAGAGAGATATTGACGATCACTTGAATACTATTTTGAATGCAGGACGTGACTTAGACAAACCAGAAGCAATGAAAACTGAAGTACAGTTTCACCGTGCAGAACGTCTCCAGTTCACTTCTACTGAAATTATACAACTTGGTAACATAGTTACTGTACACTTCACCCAGTCGGGGACTACGACCAAGGACGTGGCTCGACGTCAAGCGTTAAAGCAGCCAAGTTCAGTCAAAGTCGTGAAAACAGCAGAGTTGTCGATGGTCTCCCTGTGGGAACTAACGGGAGCGAAAGGCGGTGGCATCGTGGCGCCTTGTGGGATAGCTATTAGCAAGGAGGGAGAAATTGCAATTACAGACGAGTCAAAAGGTTGTATTCTGATATACGATACCAGCGGCCAGTATCAGAGAACACTTGGCCGCAAAGGCTACAGACCAGGACAGCTGTATCAGCCACGCGGCATTGGTTTCACAAGTACGAGTGATATCGTTGTGGCGGATGGTTATAATAACAGGATTCAGGTATTGAACAAAGACTCTGGACACCCTGTGGCATGGTTTGGCAGCAGTGGTAAAGACTCTGGTCAGTTTTGGGATCCAGAAGGCGTATTTGTAGATGGCACGGATAGAATCGTTGTTACCGAGTGCGGAAACGGCAGAGTGCAGGTGTTTACTGTTACTGGAGAGTTTCTGTTCCAGTTTGGGCGTGAAGGAGCGCAGAAACTTTATTCTCCTCGTCAGTGCATTAGTGTGAATGACTCACTGGTTATTTCCGATGCAGGCAACGACTGTATCAAAGTATTTGATAATCAGGGTAATTTCCGGTATAAAATTGGGAAAAATGGATCTGGAGAAAGTGAATTCGTTCACCCATGTGGCATTGCTGTTGATAGTAACGGAAACCTATTGGTCTGTGACGTCGGCAACCATCGAGTGCAACTGTTGACCCTGAAAGGACAGTTCATTGCCCAGACTACGTGCAGCATGAGGTCTCCTTTATACGCGGCCCTGATGCAGGATGGAAAAATTGCTGTCACCAAGGATCAAGGTACTTTGCGACTTGGCATCCTTCAGCTGACTGAGAATAAATGAACTTGATCTATAGCGTGCATAAGCCCTGTACTGTGTATATGCATTGTCGAACTGTATCACTAGTTTACAGACTACAACTAATTTTATAGATCAAGTCGAGAATTGTTTGCTAAGTGCTAGGCCTAGGAGATAGAGACGAGTAATTATATAAAATTGTAGAAGAATTATCATGTAACATGGTGACTAGTCTATGATGAATGGGTAGTGACTTCGTCCGCCTTCACCTCCCCTCTTTTGTTCCCTGACAATCTCCTTCCCAGAGCGGCGAGGAACCAAGGGCTTTGGAAAAAGCACGAGCCTGTGCATGCGCAAACGGCCGCTAGCAAGCCCACAGACAATCTTCCAACTGTATTTTAAAAGTAATTAACTCGGCCAATTCAAATAACCAGACTTTCATTTCGTAATGGTTCTCAGTGTTACTCGTTTAGATGAACGTGTAGGTTTATTTTCCAGTAGTTGATACTTGCAATGACAATAATAATAATAATAATAATAATAATAATAATAAATACATTTATGTAGCGCCTATACAAAATATGTTCTAGGCTCTTTGCAATGTGAATATATAAACATTAGTAGTTATTAAAGTTACAAACCTGTACCTTAATAAAAATTTACTACTAAAATTATGTAGCGATAAATTGTGCTAATCAGTCGCAAGAAACAGAGTAATTCAAAATAGATTTTCTCATTCTACGAACACAGAATATTAGACGATTATTAGATACGAATACTAGTAACCAGTGAGCAAAGTCATTAGTACATATTGCTATTGAACATTGAATGACATTTATTAAATATTAAATGACATGTATTGAATATTGCTACATTTGGCTTGCCATAATAAAATTACTAGCATAATCGAGTCACTCATTGCAGTTTGTTAGTTGTTAGCGTCATTCGTTTTTGATGAACTTGCAGGTTTTGCTTTCCAGCTGTTAGATAAGTGTTTAATATTCGATACTTGCATGCAATACCTTTATTTATCCTTTTCCTGAAAACAAAACACTTAACACATATATGTGTTGCGGTAGCCGAGTTAGTTACAAGAAGGACTTTAATTTGTCGCTTCCACGAACGCATGAAAAGTAGAACTGATACCAGTTGATGACTACAAAAGGTTCTTCACTTCTATACACTCTGACAATCAAAGCGAAATGGTTGAAATTAAGTGCAAACTCCGATTCATGAACCAAATAAATATGGCCACCAACAGCTCGTCCTGTTGATAAATTGTTAATTATCTTTTGCATTGAAGAGTTCATTTATCGAAAGTCTGTAAACTAAGAATCAGCCACGTACGGCTTCGATTGTCAATTGACTAACGCTAACAGAGAGTCAAACCCTTGAATGCTTTTGCGCAGTGTTTTTTTAAACATTTCCCCAAAAGCTTTCTAGCACCTGTTACCTATTAGTACGTTTTTGATGTTGATTGGAATTTGCTACCCTGTTCAGTTGGATTTTTCTAAATCTATTGTTAAAGTTGGCATCATTTTGCATGTATAAACAAACGTTTTAGACTCGAGAAACAAACTTTGAAAGGTTGCTGAATACATATTCCAAATTTCAGGACGAACAGACGAGGCATATTGAAAGTAGAGGGGAAAATTAAAATAGGGAATTGTAGACAAAGCATGAGTTGTGTAGTATTTTAAAATAGTTATATAGTAGCATCGGCTAGGTATGTCCTAGAAAGTTGGCTCTTTAGACCATAATCTCTCTGAAGCAAAAGCACATGGTCAGAACGGTAAAATAATAATACAAATATAAGGAAGATCGTTTGTAATTTTAAAAGGCTAAAAGTTATTAAAAATTGAAGTTAAAACCAAACGTTTTCGACTAATGTCATCTTCAGGGTTGAAAACTAACTTGGATGTAAAGTGCTTCAGGTTTTGATTAAATGTAGCGATGCCTTGTTGTAAGAAGATTGTAAGAAGATTGTCATAATAAGGAAGATCCTTTACAACCCTGAAATGTAATCCATGCCTACAAATGTAATCCCTCCTAAAATTTTGCCTTCAATTTCACCAACTTACTTAATATTGTACGTATGTGATACATGGACCCTAAAGTTGCCGATCACGATTAAAATTCGATAATCTTAGTAGAATTACTGCATTTGTGGGTGGGATTCCTTCCTCGTGTACGGAGATCTATTGTCTGCAAAGGGGTAGGTGTTATATTATCGTTATATTATGGACTCTATATATTTCGCTGTTAGATTTTCGAGTGTGGCGTCACCTGTGTTCCACACACGAGGAAACAACAATATATAGCCGCCCACTGCAAATGTAATCCCTGAACATAAATGAATCTACAATGACGCAATTTTTAAACAAGCAACTAATTTCTACTTGCCAACTTTGAACGTTTTATCACACTGTCGCTGGACTAGAATGTGGTGTACCGGTTCTAATAATTGTTTTACCAGTGCTTCGGCTGAATAAATCCTGCACGGGTAAATTGGCACTGGTGCCATTACTATATCCAAGCTATATCAACATTACATTGTAGTCCAGAATGGTAAAATATCTTATATCGTCAGAATCTTTATTTCCGCAACGTAAACCAAAGTATCTGTGGTCCTCTTTCATCTTACAATACACTATATGCTCTTTTAGAAAACAACTGAGTTGTTTCAGTAAAATGGTTTTAAGTTTTGGTTTTAACTGATCTATTAAAATGATGTAAACAATGTAGAGCTAGTTAGGTTAGAAATTGGATGTACTTCTTTATCTTTTATCTTTAAAGCCTGGTTCACACTTGTGAAATAGCATAAGCATAGAATAAGCACAAGCACAAAAAACAAAACTTTCCGTTCTTCTTGTTGCAATTTTACGCTTGTTTCATGCTTATTTTGTAGTGTGAACAGGACAGACATTGACATAAAATAAGCATAAGGTTTTCAGAGAGCCTGGGAACCAAAGTTCCCTCGAACTCAGAGCAACTGCGCCTGCGTATTTGCTTGCTTATTTCACGTCTGTTCACACTTGGTGCTGCGTTTATTGCATGCTTATGTTATGCTTTTCTTATTTCACAAGTGTGAACTAGGCTTAAGGTTTTAAGGTGAAATAACAGTGTACGCGCGATCTATTACACAACAGCATATCACCCACATACAGCTATTAAAAAAATAGACTGACTTCTAGAAATACAATAAGCAATAAAGAAAACGCAAACGCAGTCCTCCAAGCATGATTGGAATTGCCTTAAATAGCTAGTGATCAATATATTTTAAAAGAGACTGTAGAGCCAAATAACCACAGGAACCCATATGTTTTTTCGTCTTTTTAAGGATAGTCAGTCATACGTAGTAGCCGTTGCTGACTCTAGAATTGGTTTAAATCTACCATATAACTATATTAAGTTTCAAGTTATTTTATTTAGTTTTTTTAGCCAAACAGAATAAACCAATTTTCAATGTTTGATGAAAGGTACTATGACTTCGATGACAGGATTTTGAGGCTACCCTAACTGACCCAAATGTTGTCTCTCAGGAGATGAAGATTACAAAACGGTACAAAGGAGGGGGGAGGGGCGAGGGCAATAATTGTCAACATATTATATACTAACCAATGCAGTACTTGCCGACGTTACACTTGCGTGTTTGGCGGGATGGTCCTCGGCATGGGATCCTGATCACTAATTTTCCGTAGTGGTGAGGTTTGTACAGACACTTCCTGGTTCTGCTCTGGTGTCCATAGTGACAGCGCTTGGTGCATCTGCTCCAAGGCCCCCATGCACTCCAGTAACCGTAGACTGTCAAGGGTTCAAGGAACAACGTCATCAGCAGGTGACCAGCCAACGTATTGTGAGAAGTACTTTGAACCGGTCATTCAAACATTTTATGACAGAAATCCATCAACTGTGGAAACCCGTCAGGGCCGTGAATGAATTTATAATACCGAAAATAACGTCTCTGCTGATTGGCTGTTGGAAATTCTATGTGTTGTAGTACAATGACTTGGTCATTTGCATAAAGTTGCTCTTCTTTGGTTTACGCTAGCGTCATTAGACACAACTTGAATATATATATATATTTTATAGCCGTGATATTGCGGAACAAACATACAAAAGACATGTGAAGAATTTACAGAGGTATGCATGCAGCCATCATGCTGCAATTGACCATAATAAAAAAGATGGCAGTTGTACATTTAACCACAATACCTTGCGAACCTAACACAATCAATAAGCACATAGAAAGCCATATATATTTTCGAAATTCGACCCTGTACTAAAAACATTGTGAATGCTAGGTTTGAAGTTTTTAGGACCTTTCAGTGCATTTTTGTGTGCTTTTAGGGTTTTTGTGCGCTATGAATTATGGGTAAATGTATCAGTCGCCATCTTTCTTATTATGGTCAATGTGTACATGGCGGCCCATGCACCAACATGGCGGCCCATGCACCAACATGGCGGCCGATACACTAACATGGCGTCCGGTGCACCAACATGGCGGCCGATGCACCAACATGGCTACCCATGCACCAACATGGCGGCCGGTGCACCAACATGGCGGCCGGTGCACTAACATGGCGTCCGGTGCACCAACATGGCGGCCCATGCACCAACATGGCGGCCCATGCACCAACATGGCGGCCGGTGCACTAACATGGCGTCCGGTGCACCAACATGGCGGCCCATGCACCAACATGGCTGCCCATGCACCAACATGGCGGCCGGTGCACCAACATGGCGGCCGGTGTACCAACATGGCGGCCGATGCACCAACATGGCGGCCGATGCACCAACATGGCGGCCGGTGCACCAACATGGCGGCCAATACACCAACATGGCGGCCCATGCACCAACATGGCGGCCGATGCACCAACATGGCGGTCAAAAGCTACCAAAGTTTGCTAGCGTGTCCGATGTTAACATTTTGTTTTACTACGTTAAACTCACTTCAGATCATCAAATTGTATCAAACTAAAACATTTCAGTTGCACAAGATAAGGTTGATGATTTTTGTGGCTAACCAGAAGGACAGCGGCTATATACTACATGTCTGTGGCAATCAAAACACCATATCATCTGAAACGTTTGCAAGAATACTAAAACATGTAAAGACACAAACAAATAAATGCAGGTTTCTAAATGCTATATTTAATAACATATCCAAAAAATCGTATTTTTGAAAGAGTTTTGTAGCGTGGCGCTGGTTGCTTGAAAGGTGGTTAACTTTAAAACATTCCTCAGAAACCGTCTCCGTAAATCAGACGTGATAGGCCAAACCAGTATGTAAGCCAATAAATCAAATCATAGGTTAAAAACCTTAAAATTTTAACCCAGGGTTAACATTAACCCACTTTCGAGAAAGACAGAAAATATAAAGTTGAGGAGTTTTCTATAAGTCACGAGTATCCTAATTCTATAACGCAAGCTGTTTAGATAATTCTGTATTACAGCAGTAGAACATGCCAATGAAATAGCAGTATCAACTCACTCTTGCAAGGGTGCACATTGCAGTAACGGGTTTGAACCTGCGAGTGTCTCCTGCAAGGAAGGTGCTTGCCGATGTAGCCGTACTTTGGCTTAATACAAATTATGTGCCTCCTTCTGCTCTGGGTCCCCTTGCCGCAAGGTTTGCTACACTTCGACCACCTGCTCCAGTACGAGTAACCCCCATGAACTAAAAAAAGGAAATTAAAAAAAAATGTTAAAGTAGTGACACGCGCCCACACAATGAATCTCAAAAGCGTTCGGTATGCTTTTCAACTCCAAGCACACCAGTATATTTCAGTTCCAATCCGTTCGGATATGTTTACATACAAAAAAACGTCCTAACGTTTGTTCAAATAATTCATGAAAGTCTAGAAAGGATAAGTTGTCTTTTCTTTTCTTTTCTTCCCAGTCCAGGCTAAATACTTCTATGACTGGCTATGAGGCATGTTTTCACCTTGAAGAAAGATAAGCACTTGCGTGCCTTGGCACCTTGAATAATAGCAAGGACCCCAGTTTTACAGAAAGCAAGATTTATATATATAGCCAATAAAGTATAAGGTTGAGGGGGTTATTTTGGACCCCCCCCCCCCCCATCATTTTTCGATCTCAAGATTTTGCCGTTTGACCAATAGCCAAAATCTTTCTAGAAACTGTAGCCAAATAATGGGCGAGTGTTTTGACACTAATTACATGACGTCAACACTGATGACGTCATCGGAAACAATTATGCAAATTAGGTTTTGCTTGCAGAATTTCCAATAATAGCTTAACAATGGCTCTAAAATCCACATTTTAGTATTGTCTTGGATATTTCATAGTTTTAGCGTGTAAAATATTGTTTTATAACTATTTCTATAAATATGTTTCAAAATTAGCAAAAACTAATAAAAAAAATAAAGATCCAAGATAGCGGACAAAATGGCGGATTTTAGTTTGGAACATCTGTTGCCATAGCAACGTTAATGAATTAATTGGCAATTGTTGCCACAGAAAATAATTAGTAGAGGGGTCCAAATAACTCCCCTTTTTATGCCTTCGTGTTCCTCAAAATGACTTATGCCTTTTTAAAAGGGTTAATTGTAGCATAGTTTAAAAAATATTTCTGCTATTTTAAAGAAAAATACTGTCCAAAAAAGCAAAAAGTGTTCTTGTCGAGTAATATAAGTAATGTGTAGGTAACGCTCACCTGGCTTCTTGATGTAAGATGCATCTTCATTTACCTCGCCTTCTGCAGCTAGAAAACAAAGTAGAAAATAAGACGCTAAACATAAAACAGTTGCTTTAGTTTTGAATAAAGAAATTTGAATTTTGAAAGGGAGACAAACGCCGGTTTAGAAGAAATGATTATCATTTATTTTAGAGATCTATCATGGAAAACGTACTACTGACATGAGTTCTCTTACCAACTGCTTGCTCGTCCAGATCGCTGAAGTCCTCATCGACATTCTGTGCGGGATCTTAAAATAAAGTTTTAGCAAAGAAATATGTTAGTTGCGCATAACAAAAATATATCTACCCCGTGGCCTGCGAGCAGATTTTGGACGAGCGTAGAATCCGCCAGAAAACTAATCGGTGTTCAAGTGAAGCCAGCAGCGTATTTCCCACCCTTCGCATACTCCAAGAATTTCACTCGCTGGCAAATTAACTTATTATAAATATGTTTTCATCCGTCTTCGACGATAGAAAAGCTAAGAGTTTGTGGTACAGTACGAAGCCAATTACCTTCTGTTTCTTCTCCTTTACAGAAGCTGAAAGCCACAACAGTCACCAGGATTACGGACAAGACAAGCTTCACTCCCATCTTTGCAGTCGGCGCAAGGCAGAGTTTGATGCCTGCCCACCGTTTTCACGATCTTTTATACCTGAACACAGTATTAGCACGGGTGTATATTTAGTCATATTCCTTTGTTATATTGCTCAATTGTGTCAATACTTTTCTAAAAGTACGTGCAATGCAAGAAGATTAGATCTTACTTCATAACGATATTTGAAGTGCGTCAATTTTGTTTTACAATCTATTCTCTCTGAATGACAGCAACACACACACTCAAGTCCTTCCAGCACGTTTCAATAGATACTAAGATATGAACAAAAGTATTAAAATAGTTTTCACTGATATCTGCAGCAGTAATGAAAGGCTACTTGAATCAGATTGATAGTGAAGCACAATAAATTGGTTCATTATTAAGGATAGTTTATCAGTTTTAAAATAAGGCCATATGAATTGGCAATGCTTTGGAGAGTTGGTGGTTTCAACCGATCGATTATCACTATAGAATATTTAAAATGTCTGTGATCTATAAGTATGCTTGAACGAGAAACACAATTTTAATTTAAGAGAATGAAGTAAACCGAAACTATTGGAAAGGAAAGCAAGTGCACCGATATGAGAAGATCTGCATGAGCCTGGTTTCGATCAATAGAAATTCGGCATATGGATATTTAAAGCAGCACTGTCGCTGCATAGAGCATATCTCCCAAATCCAATCCAAACAACCAAAGGGTTTCAGTACATTATTTGGTCGGACTAGAAAGCGATTGAATTGATGAAGCGAATGTTGCATTAATTGGCCCTTATAGAACACATTATTAAAAAATTAAAATCTTTTGCTCTGACGAAGGGCTAGCGCTCGAAACGTCAGCTAAAACGTATTACCCACACGGCGACAACATATCACATCAACTTCTAGTTGACTTAATCATCAAGCCGCTTAATCAAAATTTTTTGCATTAAAAAGGCGTTGTTTCATTTTTCGTTAGCTTTGGAGCATAAAATACTCAGTATTTTCAGAAGTCAGAAGTATAGTTGTGAAAATGATTAAACGAACAAATTAGATTTGATTAAACACACTCACCACACATACACACATATAGAAAGACGTATGTACACGAGAATGCTTCAACAATATTGATCAAGGAGTATACAGTAGTTTGATCTGTTCCGCTTATACTCATTTTGAAGTGTAAAATTATGTCTCTTTAGTTGTAAATATTTGTAATTATATGCCATGCAGCGATCACTCTCTGCCGGGACTATCTGTGAGATGTACACATGTTCAAGGTCACATGCAGTTGCATCAACAAGCATGAGATAAAACGGGGAGTTCTAGTTGATATTTCAAACCGAATAATAAAATAAAATTTTAATTAACTTCTTTGCTTGAAGAAAGGAACACAATTTGATTTCTTGTATTTAAGGAAAACATATAGAACTGACAGAAACCCGGAAAACAAGTATAATTCATTATATCGTGAGATTGGTTCCATGTTCTCAGTACATTCCGTTTGGCCATTATTTAATTTGAAATTGTGATTATTACTAAAGTTTATAATAGTATAACGAAAACCAAGGCTTGGCATAAACACAAAGTAGAAAATATAGTTTCCTTTCGGGATTAGATTTGGAAAACTCGCATAATCAATGTATGTCGTTGTATTTCTGTCAGTCTTGGAAATATAAAAGAAAGTGGCACAATTTTCCTAAAATCAGTTTTACCAAACTATTTTAGAAATGACCATCACTGATCGCCCCAGTTACATAATCTTAACATATTGATTGAGTATAAAGGTTAGGTAGATTCGTTTCCATTATATAATCCTCATATCGTTTTCCAAAATAGTAATATAATTTGATATGGTATGTACGGATGCCATAGCTTCTAGTTTCTGAAGAAAGGAATACATGCATACTATATGCAGATTACTAGAACAGGTTGTTGTTTAAAACGAAGATTGTTTAAATATTTTAATTTAGAATATTTTTCTAAAATGTTAACTAGAAAAACGAACCAGCTGGTTGATGGCACTGCAGTAGTTGTCTTCAATATTGAACCAATTCCGGCATTTTCGTGAGGCTCTTTTGTAAGGTTAATACTACAAAAGTTGGAAAAACAAGACAAATTGAACTGAACAAAACATGAATGAAGAACTAATGCGGAGTACAGATATAGTGCCCAATCATTCCTGTTTTCTTTTCAATGCCGTTCATAAATATCCTATGCTAAGAATAAAATTGGTTCACGGAATCTTTCTGCAGTTCTTCAACACTACCGCAGACCCTTAATAGAAAGTAGCACGGAATTAACCATTTATGAAATGCAGATAATTAAGAAAAACCACAGAACACATAAATACTGTAGTCACGTTCACATTTGTTGCCGAATCTCTGGTTGTAGATATTTGTGTAGGCATATGTGCCAGAGGTAACTCGAAATGTGAATAAATCAAACTGGTTATATATATGTAGACAAAATGGCATATTATGACTGATATTTCAACTAGTAGAAGTATTCATCTTCAAAGAACTCCTACTGGTCTATTGAAAACGACCAAATCTGTGAAGAAGACCATTTCTAGAAGAAGGACCATTTTCCGCAGTGCCAGCCCTCTAATCAGCTTTGTTTAACCGCATCTAATCGATCAATTATGTCGCAGCTGATATATTATGGTTGCAGAAGGTCGCTAACGATATGAAGTTGATATTGTCAGGAAATAATCTCGTTAGAAGCCACTCGAAATCTGAAGTTAAGAGGATTATATTATGTGTCTTAAAATATATTCCGATTTTCCTCTTCGACTCAGTTTAAAGAACTTAATTTTGTCTTGTCCACCCTTTTCAAAAATACGAAATACGTTAGTTATGAACAGATCATGAAGTATCTGACCACAGTATTAAGAGAAGTTTTTTATCATTCTTGTTTATGTGAAGTCACTTGCTTCATGTTCCTTGGCATGAATGCTATAACAAGTATTTCTAATTGTCTGATACTAATTCAAAGACTCGTTACATAAGTTGCTAATATTTCAATCGTGACAAGTGCACAGATATTTTGAAATGTACTGTGATCTCCTATTTTCGTAATGTTCCAACCTACCTATATAATTCAAAACACTTGATTAGCAAGAATAGCTAATTCCAGGGACCTAAAGGGAAATAGTGCGTGCACCGGAACTAATGATAAGTCGTGAGTTTAACGAAAAGGAAATAGCTTGACCATAAAACACAAACAACCTGTACATAGCTTCATTGCCGAAAGGATCAAAAATGGTTTTGTCTCCCCCGATTCTTTTCGATTAAAATTTACCCCCCTTTTTCAGTTCTTGCAATTGATCCCGAATCATCGTTTCATTCTCTTTCCAAGTGGGCGCTTCAACACAAGCTGCAAATATCACGGAGCATAAACTATGTTTAAAATGACTGTTTTCGTTTCTTTTGAATTCTCACTGCTCATCCATATGTAATGATAGTGAAGTGATAGTACGAATATTGTTGGAAAAAGAGGAAGAAGAAACTTTAACCTTCATTTTCATTCTAAACTGAATGAAGTTTCCTTGTCTCCTTCATGTCATTTTCTGGTCAGAATAAGTTTAATTTCAGAATGTCACTGCATGAAGTACAAAACATTTCTTTACGATTTACGTTGTAGATCCTAAGAGATTATTATATGAATTTATCCGGCCTCAAGAGATGTACCGGAAGTGATTAATCGTGTGTTTGCTTATAACAAGGACAACATGATTACATTTGTAGCGGAGGATAGTTTCTTACTACGCTTATTCAAATTCTTGTACTTTAAAATTAATGTAGAGCTACAGAAATCGCTAAAAACTTTCGCCGTATAATATTTTAAAACTATTTTAGTTTCATGTTCATATTTTTAGTATCAAATGAAACGTGCTAGAACTCTTGAGTGTGCGTTGCTGTTGTTTAAAGATAGTAACTTATAATTCAATTGCCGCACTTCAAATATTGGCATATGGCAAGCCCTAATCCTCTTGAATAACATTTAACTTTAAAATAATTTGCACGCTTGAGCTATATACCAAGAAAGGTGTTTAAAAATACGCCCGGGCTAATACTGTGTTCAGGTATAAAAGATCGTGAAAACGGTGGGTAGGCATCAAACTCTGCCTTGCGCCGACTGCAAAGATGCGAGTGAAGCTTGTCTTGTCCGTCCTTCTGGTGACTGTTGTGGCTTTCAGCTTCTGTGAAGGAGAAGAAACAGAAGGTAATTATCTTCTACTGTTTCACGAACTATCGCTTTTCTACTGGTCATTGTAGAAAACAATTCCATTATAAATTGCCCTGCAAGAAGGTGACCTTTCATATGGTGATATTTTTACAACTGGTAGAAATCACTGAAATTAAAAAGCTCGCGGCTCGCTTTATTCACTCACTTTTTAATAGTACTCGCGGCTTCGCTGCTCTAACATCATTAGTAAACTTTATCTTTATACTCCGCAGAAAATGCCGAGGAGACCTTCAGCATTCAGGACGAGCAAGAACTTAGTAAGGGAACGTAGTGCATAGATCGGACTATTTAACCGCATCCCGGTTATTTCAGTTGTTAGAGCGCTGGTCTCACACGAGCTAGGGAGGTCGGGGGATCGAGTCCCAGCTAGACCAACACTAGAGGTCTTAAAATAACTGA
Organism: Epizoanthus ramosus; assembly: GCA_026413505.1. Taxonomy (NCBI): domain Eukaryota; kingdom Metazoa; phylum Cnidaria; class Anthozoa; order Zoantharia; family Epizoanthidae; genus Epizoanthus; species Epizoanthus ramosus. Next base: position 17,772 of record JANVCJ010089173.1, read on the forward strand.
GGAGAAGGTGCTGTCTTTGCTCTCAACATCAGTTAGACGATTAGACCTTTGCGTCTTCTCTGATGAGGACGTTAAACGGTAGGCCCTGTGACCCAGTGTCCTCAATTAGCTCACACAAGCTCGATAGATTTTATCACGACACGTAACAGTATTAACGTGTGAAAGACGCTTCAGGCATTTTATCAAATTCGTTCTTTCCAGCGTACACGCTCATTTTGCTTCTTTTTGAAACACACCGAGTTAAACAAATGTTGATTTACCTTTTGTTCCTCTTTTGAAGTGTGTGGAAAGCATATTAGTTGAGGCATACCGTTTTACATTGTAGTATTGGCATCGAATAATGATTTGTTTCAATTATGTTTTTCTATCGAAATAGTGCTACAAATTTAATTTCTTTTATACACTACTTTCCATATCTGCTGTAATGTATCCTGTAACCTGTATCCTGTACTTTTGAACGGTTTTGAAATGATTTCAATCCAAGACCAAATTCTACTGTTTTGACCCCTATAATGAATATCACATCATCTGCTCCTTTACAAACTAAGAACGTTTTCATTTGTCGTGTCTGGCAGGCCCGACCGGCCATTTCTCAAATGGAACACGACAACTATCTGAACTAGTTCTGACGAGACTGGCCGGCTCATGCATTAGAGCCGCTAAGTTCTTCAGTTTCGGCCGACCGCGGTACCAGTGCGCGGGAATTTGATGAGTTTTGGCGGGAAATGCTCTCGTGCGACGTGATCTTCCTTTCACAATGGACAGAAACGAATTGACCATAATAAAAAAGATGGCGGCTGTACATTTAACCACAATACCTTGCGAACCTAACACAACTAATAGGCACATAGAAAGCCATATATT
>JANVCJ010089174.1:0-10517 GCA_026413505.1 Epizoanthus ramosus
AGGCAACCGATAAAGATCAAATGAAATGCAGACGAATAAAATAATTTACCGTCCACCTATTTCACAATGTAGAGGCATGGCCCTTCACAAGAGTGGACAGATATTTTTGCTTGGGTGACCCTCCTCTCTAAACCCAATTACATCACCCCTTCCCCCACAATAAAAAACATACCTTGCCTAAACCGGTAATCCAATTCAAGTGCAGCATAGTTTGACAGAAATGTGCAGTGTATGGGAGTTTATCATAACGTGTTTATAACTTCTAATGGATACACAATCTGTTCCCTTCCATCATATAGCCATGAATCCGTGTAACTAAGTGCCACATTTTCATGCGCGCATATATATGTGTTTCGTTCCTAGGGATGGCTGGGTTGCACACTGCAAAGGGAAGGACCTCAGCAGCAACAGCGAATACGACCCAAGCGGCTGCTGAATAACTCGTCATTATTCACGAACACCCGTTGGAATAGATAGCCAGAAGGTGTTCGACGAGGCGACGCTATCCATCTTGTATTCAACGCGTGTGAGGAGAGTATTGGCTATATATAATACAAAGATAAGAAATGTACTTGTCTAAAGCAGTCCGACTTGTGTATCAATCCGAAAAGAAATTCACATTTACTTCGATTTACAATCACTTGTTTATAACTGGTAATTGGGATTTAATATAAAGTTAAGCAGTGTCTTTTAAATTTGTATGAATAAGGTAGTAGAATCATCTGTCTAGTTTAACCTTGAGTTTTTACAGTCAGTTGAGTACCTACAAGCCTGTTAATTCCTAGTTTTTCTGTCTATTTTGTATAGCAAAATGGTACTAAGTAAAAACTTGTATTGTATTGTATTGTCGACTGGTACATGTAGGTTAGATATGTTATCAGACCATACAACCATACTACCGAACTTACTCGAATAACCGACCTATTCAACTGATTTAATTATCTTCTAGAACATCAAAGAGAGAAGCATTACATAGTGTCGTCATGTATCTAGACCATAATACGAACTGGGATGGCGTAGTTGAACTAGAGACCGCGGATAAATATATAACTCTTAACAAGTTGTTGTTGCTGTTGCTGTTGTTGTTGTTAGGCAATATAATAAGTGTAATCAATTATTGTTATGGGTGTTTTTCGTTTCTTCTTCAGCATCTCTCTTTTCACACTTTCCCTTCCCCTTGATTATGCAATTTTCTCGAATGCAACACAATTTATGTAGTTAAAGATTTCCTCACTATTAAGTAAGGTTAATTAACTGCGTCGCGTATTTTAAGAAGTATTCGAATGCAAATAAAACTACTCAAAGGGTTTGTACAACACCAAGAAGAAATAAACAAATACATGCAAAGATATCCTCAGCTATAGAGTGTACAACTTGCGCAGGCTACAATTGTACTCCGGGAATAAAATTCAAGCCATTCGTTTTGGTTAATAGCGTACGTTCGTTTAATTCACCATATTCCGGAATAAGGATGCATCCTTACTCCTTTTCAGAAATATACGAAACAGAACTACTTCTTTCAGCTCGAACTAATTCATTATTCGATATAATCATTTTGTGGCTCCAAGGTTGTAGAAAAATGTATCTGACTGGAGTTTTCAAAAGGTTATACTATTACCGCTTTACTGCTTTAAACTAAGCACCGCACAGCAGCCCTCTCCTCCGATGCCCGATCCCATTTGGCGGCCTTACTTTAGATGGAAGTCTGGAAAGGCACTGAATATACTACAGAAGAACCAAGTTCAAGGATTCTTGATATGAACCGGAAGTTGCACTTTAAGTTCCACATTTGTGAGCAAAAGGCGCGAATATAACTGCATGAAAGCAATCTGTAGTATGGCGCTAAGTGGCGAAGCGGCACTTGTGGTCGACACATTCAAGTCAAGTTTTCGATACCAGTCATTTCTAGTGCGGTTTCAAACTTCATTTATATTTTGTAGATCTGAAATCGAACTTTATGATGGCGTTTACTTGGTGCATCGCTTTTGGTCAAGGCAAAAATGAGTAATATCCATAATCAGTGTGCAGACTGTAAACAAGGTGTCTTAATGTTGGCAATTTTGAGAATGGCTACTTCAACGGGGTCATTTATATTTCAGCAGTTCAATCTGTGCCTGGTTCATCAAACGCACATTACAACTTTTTCCTGGATTAAAGGTTAATTCACGATTGGATTCTTTTCCGTTACTTGATCTGCAAATAATCGATTAGCTAGATGAGTTATTAATCTCTGTTCGAATAACAGTTCTTTAAAAAACATGGTCTAAATATTCACATGGTCGCTGTTGTTACGTTGCAAGCATTCGATTTCATGGGGTGCGCGCGCAGTCCGACGGCCGGTTTGTTTCGTCACCACCAACGCGCGCCGCACTCTAACCGAAAAGTAACTACTTACGAGTAACGATACAACTTCACCGTATGCTGTATCTTGGATTCATGATAAAACTACAGCTATGGAAAATCTACCAAACGAAATTGTAGCAAAAATCTTTTCATATTTTCATCCAATTTACGAAAACTTGGCTAGTCACGCTGTTGTGTGCGGAAAATGGTCTAACATTATTGAGAATACTCCTTCATTGTGGAAACATATTCATCTCGATGACAATCGTCACAGCTGCCCGAATATGCACTCAGAATACAGGAGAGTGTTGTGTGACTCTCTTCAAAGATTTGGGAGGTTTGTAAACTGTATTCGCGCAGAGGAGGAAACATATTTCACAGTCTACGAAGTAAGACGCCTTCTCCCATCTCTGGAATCGCTCCGTTGCCTCGATGTGCCTTCCTTATCTTGGAATACTACTTTCGCAAAATCGCTTAAATGTGCTGCGGTTTTAAAGAACATTACAATCGACGATCATCGCGCTTTTTTCGCCAAATGGGGCAACAAGGAAACTGACGTCACTGTGTGGCCCAGACTTCATAAGCGGGGTGTACGTGTCAGGGATTTGGCGACGTTTGCAAAGAAGTTCCCCAACTTAGAAATGTTAAAACTTACTATGAACATCTACAAACTGTGTCGTGAAGATCTGGTGCCTGTTTTGGACCAGCTACATCTGCGAGAGTTTAGCTTGGAGTGTGTACCGTACGGATTGAACGATGTGAAGTATGACGAACTTCTCGAAATGGCTCCGCTAAAAAGGCTCGCATTGTCGCAGCACGCCAATATCCTCACACATCTTGAGGTTCGATGTCTGCCAATATCTGCCTATCACCTGGGATTCTTTCTTAGCCAGTTTACCTCGCTTGAATCTTTCGTGGTGGGGTTTCATGGGACCAATGACACAGCAGCGCCAAAACACCTCACACTAGAATCCAACTCTCTCAGCATATTCATGCTTAACGGCTTACCCAGTACATGCATTGAGAGCTTGAAATGTGTCCTGCCCCGAGTTGAGGTGATCGCTATTGCAGACTGCGAAAACGTCGTCTTATTTGAATTACAAGCTGCCGAAGTTCTCTTCCTTGTGATTAAAGAAAACTGCAAACTGGAAAAGATTACAGGAACTTGTGAGAAGATCCAAACTTTACATATGCTAGACTGCCCTTCTCTTCTTTATGAAAACTTTCGAACTTTCTTAACAGAGAACCCGTTTGTTGAAAGAATGGAGCTGGTCACTGACTGGGCCGAGTTACAGCTGGATAACAGGCATTGCAGGGTACTCTCTAAACTCGCCATAAGGGAAGCGTCTATGTCTTTAACGAATATACAGATAAACTGTCCGACCTTGCAAGTATTCAAGTGCAGCGGAGACTTGACCCCAAGGAAAGGAACCGTCATGATCGGAGGGTGCGAGTTTTACATCAATGCAGACCATATCAAAAAACTTCAGATCAACGATATTATCAACTTATGCAGTGTTAATGTACGCTGTACTTCGGCAGAGCTGATTCAAATTGGCGGATTGGAAAGCTTTCACAAGGCATTGGACCTGGAACTGAGAGCTGCTCAACGGATTGAGAGTATAGGCCTAAACAGGGTAACTCTGGGTTATGTGCACATTCACTCGCCGCTTGTTCATAGTGTCATCATGCAGTACTGCTCGCTCGCCTATTTAAGCTTCAAGTGCAAGATGCATTTAAGGTTAGTTTTATTAGCATATAATTTCTCCTTATAATAACAGTACAAAGACTAGTTAATCAATCCATGATTTATTATTTTGTAATTAGAAATTTTAAATATGACGTTATGTGATGTCACAAAGACGCCATCTTTTAAATTCCATGGCAGCCATCTTGGATTTTTTGATGACTCATTAAAATTTTATCGTTGATAAAATCGCTTTAATGAATTTGAAATTAATTAAAAACACCTTGGCTAAGCCAAATCTATAATTTATATGCAAAATCCCGATTTAAAACAATGTTCTTGAAAAAAATTGCTTTTTTGACAGTATCAATCGTAAACATCGTTACCATGTCAATAGACATGCCTGTATAGGTATGAGTTGCACAACAAATTGTCGGCTGAAAAAATTTATGAAAAGTTAGGAAGTTTCCTTTTTGATAGCGTTTTCCGTTTAGAAATGGCAATGAAATAGGATTAGACGGAGGATATGAGAATAAAGGAACTGGCCACTGGTTAGTCGAAAGGTCGTTAACTTTATCTTAGGATTAGGTCACATTCTAAATGAGCTGTTTTCATATAGGAATAGCTAACTCGTACTTATAAAGTATCATTGAAAGATTCTTCAGAAACTCAATTCCGTAAACCGGACATGTTAGGCCAAACCATTCTATAAGGAAGTAAACCCAATCATGGCTTAACATTTTAACCCTGCGTTAATGTTAAACCACTTTCGAGAACTCGGCACAGCTAATCACTAACATCCAACTTCTCCTTAAAATTACAGTAAAAAACTAAGCACGGGGGTTATGAGAATAAAGTAGCTGATCAATGGAGCGGCTTTTGCACGAGTGTCGACATGATTTATCTCTGTATTATCTTTACTTCGTGATTCCATTGGTTCATGAAATTCCTTCAAGCGAATCACAAAACTAAAGGCCCTGACACACGATGCGACATTGCATGCAACCCTTTGCATATGTTGCGTGTAATATTGCAGACATTGCGCGCAATAATTTCACCGTGTGGCCACTAATCGCAACAGATTTCTCGCAATTGACAGTAAAAAAAAGATGGCGATTGGTACATTTACCCATAGTTCTTAGCGCACGAAAACCCTAAAAATACTCATAAAAATGCATTGAAAAAGTCCTAAAACCTTCAAACCTAGTATCCACAAATGTTTTTAGTACAGGGACGAATTTCGTAAAAATATATGGCTTTCTATGTGCCTATTTGTTGTGTTAGGTTCGCAAGGTATTGTGGTTAGATGTACAGTCGCCATCTTTCTTATTATGGTTAATTACCAATCACATTTGGGAACGCTCCTCATTTACAGCTGACCACAAAAACAAAATTCGTCGAAACTTCCGTCGCCGCATATATTGCACGGAATGTGTCGCAGGGGGAGGGTACACTAATCAAAACAATTGCACGCAATATTGCTTGCAAAATGTTGCATCGTGTGCCAGGGTCTTAAGCAATGACACTACTGCTTCTTAGCCAATCAACCATCAGAGAAATGAGCAGACATTACAAGACAACTCGTGCTGTGTATGTCGGTGCCACATGCATCCTAGTGCAGCTCGCCACTTTAGAACCACACTCAATGGACTGACTGGAGTGTCTGTATGGAATGAATAGATATAGACCTGTTCACGGTTGTAAGTGCATGATGGGTAATCAGGGCAAGAATTACAACAACAGAGTGAACGAACTAAAGTTTCTCAATGATTGTTATCTTTGGCATTCAATTCTTCCCGGGAGAGCAAAGATATATGTTGACCACATGGCGATTTTTAGTGGTATCTTTGGCAAAATCGGCGAGTACTGAATGAATTCACTTCGGAAGCTGTTGTTTACGAGTGCTTCGCGGAAACAAATTTGAACGTTCGTATACGTATGCCCAAAAAATATATATTTATCTTTATTCTGCTTGTAGGCTTCGGAAAGGTAAGATGAAAAAAGCTAGAGATCATCGAGAAATCCCAGTTCCTCCACTCTTTCTTGTAATTAGTGCCCGATTACCCATCATGCTCTTACAACCGTGAACACAGATCTATGGCTGAATGTACACAAGACAAAGCTGAATTAGTCTGAGACTGTACCATCTGGCTATTGCTATTTGCTTCCATATTCCTCATATTGTTAACGTTTTGTCTCTTTCACTCTATCGATTTCATCTCATTTTACATGCAGGTGTGACGTGCTCGGTTCATTGAGTCTGATCAACTGCAACAAAATCAAGAAATTCTCCCTTCGCGTGCCATATGTATCCAACTTGGTACTAGACTCGTGCTCCAGGCTGCAACATCTCCAGCTGAATGTGGCACAGTTGAAGCACATCCGGGTTACTAACTGCCCATTGTTGGAGCCAGTGAATGAGCTGGTAAGCGGCAAAGGCCAATCAAAGCGAACCCAAGCGACAGATTATCCCTGCTTGGGACCATTGGATACACTGCTGTTTGCAGGTACCGCGGACACATTCCTGTAGCGTGAACACTATTTATCAAGAATAAGGAACAGTTGAGCAAAGGCTACTAAAATAAATTACTGTTGTTCATTAATTTGCATTACATTGTAACCCAAAATATATTTAGGAACGAATAACTCGAGTTTCCCGGTTGTATTCTTTAGCAGGGTTCGTACCCTTCTGGGGTGGATCCAGAAATTTTGGAAGGGGGTTCCCTTACCCCAAATCCTGGAAAAGGATTGGTTCCTGAACGAACCCATCATCTTTGTGATATAAACTGTGCATCCAGTCTGTTAAACGTTTTATCGCAGCTTACAGCGGTGTTGCCAGTTGTTCGACACAGTCAGTGCAGTTTTCTTCATAGTAGCGCACGTTCTATAGAATCAACCGTTTCAACAACATAAACTGGTTTTGCTTGGTTTAGTTAAGGTGTCCCCATAGAACACTTCTCCAGCTGTTTTTGGCTGAAACGCGGTTGCTCCTGGGAATAGCCAATACCAGGCTTCCTCGGCATAAACGGATAAGCCAGATCGTGTCTTGTGTTTGTCAGTGTTTAGAAGACAATATTCTGTCAAATAAATCTGATGGACCAGAGGACACAACAAAACTTTGCCAGGAAAATGAACAGATACCTGCTTGTCAAATTCCTCTGAAGTCGAAGATGATGTATAATATGGTCATTTGGATTTAAAAAGGCCGCCATTTTGTTTGCTGACGTCTTGTTGACATCACGCAGAAACGATGTCCGCGTATGCACCAGCAGTTGCTATCCATCGTTTTCAACAAGCTTTTCAACCGAGGTTCGAGTTGGTCGAGAAAGTTAATCAACCTAACCATCTAAGAGCGGTTTTTCCCCAGTAGAGCAGGTAAACCCAACTAACCGAAAACGGTTGATCCCAATGGAAACACCTCTAAGTCTTACTCCACAGCGCCTCTGCAGCATTGTGAATCGCCTTTTCAGCTTCCTCGTTTTGTTTCTGACACTGCGACACGATATCTACAATAATAGACAAGTATAGCTGTATTTAGTCGATAGTCAACAGTTACTCGATAACGTGGTGTCTCCCAAGTCCCCTCTTGGTACTGCTTGAGCACGAAACAAATATGTAACTAAATGCCCGGACACACGGTGCAATGGATTGAGCACGATATTGCAGAAGTAGGGTGGGTTTCTTCTTCAGCAACATTGCGCGCAACGATTTCATCGTGTGGCCAGTGATCGCAACAGATTGCAAGTAATATTGCGTGCAATGTTGCACCGTGTGTACGGGCCTTAACCCGAGCTTCACGCATGTGACGTCACAGTCGCAAATGGTGGGGCGCCTGAGGCAGGTTTGATTTTGATGTCACGCATTAAGCTCAAGTACGTTTCATATCTGGCTGCGCGGCCAGTGATGAGGCCTAAACAACTAGGCAAATGTTTTGTATGAAACCAATACTGTGAAATCTCTAATTCCCCAAATATGGCGGGCATGATTTCTAGCAGTTGTTACCATAGCAATAGGAGTATATTGACAGGTGACGGTATCTCTATGGACATTGATTAGCAATGGGCAATCTATAAATTAATATCAACAGGCTAACATATCAAAATCGTAGAATATAAGTTTGGAGACCCTCCCCTGGCCACTAATGATAATGGATATCTATACGAGCGGTTCTTCTCGAACGCGACAAGTGGAGAACCCTCAGTTCTCTAGCCGTGTGTTGCGTCTTCTATGCACAGACAAACTGACACACGACAACTGTAATGAAATTATCTTTTTCAACAATATTTGATGTAAAAAGCAGAGACTTTGGTATAATTAATGCGTTTTTAGTAACTGTAAATTATTATTATTATTTAATATAATCATATCATTAAATGCCAACTCTACCATTAAATCCCTTCTCTGCTTCCTCCACGCTATTGTCGATCTTCTTGTCCACTGAAAGAAGTCTGTCTAAAAAGCACAACAAATATTGATTTATTTACTACAACTGCTCAGATAAAACGGTTTTGTTTATGGGATTTTAAAATCCTATAAATAAACATGAAACATGCAAATGATTATGAACTTAAGGAGATATGCTAAACAACGTATAATAACATCCCTGGAATGCCTTTTTTTCAAAAAAGAAACGCTCTAACGCTTTCAACTTTGGTAATTCTTCGTGTCGGTATCAGTACATTATTATTATAGTTTCACTACGGGGAATCGCGTAACGTTTTAGTTGACTTAGACTGCAAAACAGTCCCTTGCTTCGCCAAATTTGTAGAGACATGGGATTTGGAGCTTGCTTTGCCAGTCCAGTTGGAAAACATAACACTGAAAAGAGCAACAAGTAACTACTTTCCTTTTTCCCGACCACACCAGTGAACAACCATTTTTATTATTCACTAAGCCATAAATTACCAGGATTTCCTGGTTATCCATGAAATCAAATTATTTTTCACGTGACGAAATATCGTATTTCAACACATGTGAAAAATAACAATTTTCCTGTGTAACACTCTCTAGTCGTTTAAAGCCGCAGCCACCTTGCAGCACCAGTGCGGCAGTAGGAATCTAACTTCCGATCGTCTCCGAACATGTTCCGAACATTTTCCGAAGATATGCGAAGATTTTCCGAAGATTTTCAGATTTTTTTAAAAATGTCCTAATTTGTTAAAAAATACTTTCCGAGCATTTTCGAACATTTCCGAAAATATTCCAAAAATTACCGAAGATTTCCGAAGATTTCCGAAGATTTTCCGAAGATTTCCGACATTTATGGCTTAGTGAATAACACACAGAACATTACATGGCCGCTTGGGGATACGAATTTATTCTTCTGGTGTTGAAAACATCGTCACTCGTTCGCTTCGCTCACTCGCGAGGATATTGTCAACACTCGAAGATAAAAATCGTATCTCCATGGGTAATATCCTCTATGTACTAAGAGCCTTGTTGGAGCTCACCTGTCGGCCAAGGAGTAGACTTCATTGCCAGATTATCATTGCATAAGATGCTGTTTTCTAATAGATGATAAACAAGTATTCGTAAAATATAAGAATGAAACCATGAAAACATGGATAACTTCACAAAAGAACGGAGCTAAAAGGAATAATGGCAAACAACAATGTGATAACAGCAATAACAACAACAACAACAACAACAGTTAGCGGTCGTGACGTGAAAACCGTAACCAGAAAATCTGACTGCTGACCAGGCACATAAGCCTCTTTTAGAGGGCGTGCCTTTCCAGGTAGATGTAGATGTAGAAAATCTTGTAGTCGTAGATTTTCAGGACTACAGGCGCGAGGTTCGAAGGCTTCAACAATCTAGCTGTTATAATGCAAAAATGAAAGACATATAATTTACAAAAATATGATCTTTCGAACCTGTTATTTCGATGTTTGGAAAGATTATCTTGTCTTTTGTCTGTTTTTCTTATTATGAGCCTTTTGGAAGCAAATAAATCATTACTGATTATTGGATCGAGCACGACCATAAACTTACCCGCCGTTTTCAAACATGTTTAATTAAGTTTTGAAGATTAGCAAAAACTTCGACACAATCAAACTATAACAAAATTCTTCTGATTATAGTTTTCACGTCACGAATATTTTCATTGATTTGAGTTACTTATTCAATGAAATTTGGCCATATTTCACAAAAAGAAAAGATGGGAAAATTATATTATTTTCACCTAATAAAGACTTCACATATATATATATACCTTCAAGAACTGCATCCAGTTCGTCACACAGCCAGTACAAATCGCTTCCTTTACCTGCAACCCGTTCACCTGCATAACAACAGTCCTGAAGTCAGCCCCACAATCTTCAATATCTTCACCTATAGATTCATTACCTGACAAGACTTACAAATTACTTCCGAGGCCGTGTTGGACCCTATCTTGTCTATATGTATTACAATGTATTATTATATGACAACTCTGATTTCTAGGGCCAATAACCAAATCACGCGCTCTGATTGGCTGAAACTTAGGTCC